>ML820871.1:10965-40140 GCA_009831015.1 Picea engelmannii
CAGATATTCTTTCAGATCTCACAGATGTGAGTGAAAGATTGGCCCAGATGATTTAGTTTATATCATAACATTGTTTCTGTGCAGGTTGATATCAGATGATTGTTATGAAGACTGTATGACAGTAGATATATACTACTGTGGTGGATGTGTTCCACTGTTTGTGACTATATGTTACTGATCAAGTACTTGTGTGTTACTTGGTGTGGTAGTGTACCATTGGATTGTAGTTATGTACTACTATGGATAGACACAATTGTGTTCTATTTTGTTCCGATTGCTTTGAAGACTATCAACAATTTATTGGAAATAATTATCAGCCAGATGAATGATGAACAGAGATTTTCCAGACAGAAAATGGTTCAAAACATTTACTCTTCTAGATTAGAAGAATGGCTCTTGTATCACTCTGTGGAGTGAGCATCATGTCTGATTACTCATATAGAGTATGGTTTTGAGAGATGATGCAGCTGATGACATTGATGATGATGATGGTGCTCATGATCTAGTCATGATCTAGTCTATACAACTATGTTGATGCTACTGGGTGAATGGTATGTTTCTTTGTGCTCAAGACCATTACCTGTAATACCTCCCTAGTTAGGAGGGAGTGTTGATATTATGGTAGCTGCGGGAGGTATTTACCTCCACGTGTAAACCTGACGAGGATAGAATACTCCGAGAAGCAAGAAGAAACCCTAATGAGTTGGCTAATAACCCTAGAAGACTTGTCGGCTCAAGAAGATAATTTATATTAGGTTATTAGCCTCCCAAAGAAGAAGTTGGCCCGAAATAATAATATATACTGAACAGACAGATACCCAGAATGAGAAGTCGGCCTAGGCAATTAGCCAGAATTAGTATAAATACAGGAGGCCAGTTCTCATTCTGGTAGGCAGTCTCAGAATTGCAGAGCAACACTTGTGCGCATTGTAGTGCCCAGTTTTGTGCGCAGGTTTGAGGAGAGCTGTCGGTGCTGCTGCTGCAGCTAGCAATTATGTTTTGACTTGGAATCTCTCTTGGCTAGGGTTTGGACTATCTGATCAGCTCTTGTTGGTGCGCTATCCTTGGGGAAAGGTGCACTACCCTTTGTTTGGCTATCTAGCTTAGGGTTTGCTTCCGGAGTGATTCTCTGTCAAGGTTAAGGTGCTCGGAGGGTGGCTTCGATCTATGGTTGGGTGACAATAGTGATATTGTCAATGGTAAAACGACTACATCCATTATATTATAACAACTTGATTCTATTAATACCTCCCCCACCAACCTCCTTTTGGCAATAATTACAAATCATTTTCCCATCAATCAATTGACAATGAAGCCATGCTGGATCCCTTTTATCTTTAGGAGCCATGGAAACAAATAAAAATCTGCAAATAAAAACCCTATGTTTTTTTACTTGCTAGGAGAAAACAACAATAATTTTAAGGAGAGTAATCACTATGGTTTTTGGGAGTAAGTGCATAGTTTACATACCTTGAAATCTGCCCAGAAAAACAAGTTCCAAATCTGCCCAAGAAAAATTGTCCAAGTTTGCTCCAAATCATCTCCATCTCTGTTCCAAATATGCTCCAGATCTGGTCCAAGAAACTCATCAAAGAACTCTCCAAATGAACCCAACAATCAACTCTTCAAATCAACCTAGCAACCTCTCCAAATCAGCCCTGTAATCAGCTCTCTAAAATCAACAAAATTCCTTAGCTCACAAATTCAAGAGAACCCAAATGAATAATGTGAGTGAAATAGAGGGGTGGGGTTGGTTTTATAGGTTTATTAGGGGCTCTAGATATTTCTAGAACCTTCCAATGCATGTTTATTTTTTTATTTAAAAAAAATTGCAAATCCCCTTACTTTTCTAGCCGTACGACGACTGTATGGAACCGATCAGTTTGAGAAAAAAAAACCGGTTCCGTACAGAACCGGTCAATAACGGTTTGATTGTCCGGTTTGAATCGGTTTCCTCTGTGACCTAACCAGACTGGCCGTTTTTACTGGTTCTGGTAACACAGCTTCCAATGCATGTTTCTTTCTTTATTTTTTAAAAAAAATTTGCAAATCCCCTTACTTTTACGGCCGTACGATGACTGTACGGAACCGATCGGTTTGAGAAAAAAATCGGTTCCATACAGAACCGGTCAATAACGGTTTGATTGTTTGGTTTGAACTGGTTTCCTCTGTGACCCGGTCTGACTGACTGGTTTTACCGGTTCCGGTCCGGTTCTGGTAACACAACTCAAAACCACTGCACATAATAAATATGCTATTGCAACAAGGAATTGAGTGATAGAAACCCTCATTTTAAAGTAAACATTGAGCTCCGTCGTAAGCTGTCATTTAACAATTAGCTCTTTTCTCTGTTATCTGCTGAAGTGAACATTGACCATCCACCATGCGGTGTGAGTATCAAAAGGAGCATGGGTGGAATCGTTTTGAAACAACCCATACCTAAGGATAAAATCAGCTGCCACCTCTTTCATAAATCATTTCATTACGCTAGCCAAATAAAAAAAATTAAGCAGTATAAAACATAACAAATATATTCAGCATGTGCTGAAGCACCATAAAAGATATATAGTCTACTAAAATAGCCCAAAAACTCTGCCTATTTTCTATAGCAAAGTTCAGTTCAAAGTCCAGTTTAAGCCTTACATCAATTAACATAAAATAAAGGAGGATCTGAGATCCTTAGTAAACATATAAAACTCACAAAGAAACACCTGCTCTCTAGGAAAATAGAAATTAACAGCACTCTGGGCCTGTAGGCTATGAACACTAAGGGATTTGTAGGGACTTGTACCCCTGTTACAGATCCTTCTACTTGGAGAAAACCAAATTGGCTTGATACAACTGCTTTCAATAGGCTATCATCTTTAGAATTGAATTGCCTTTAGACATGTTTGAAATTTATTACCTCAAAAAGCTCAGCAACATTTAGGATCTTGTCCAGTAAGGGCGTAAGAGTGAGGTTCTGTATTATAAAAGTCCCTTGAATCCTTTCAATAACCAGCTTGGAGATGTCCATGACTTGTAGCTTGGTTGAATTTTTTTCCCAAGGCCAATTTTGTTATGATCTTTAACCCAAGAAATTGTATCACAAAAGAGATATAAAAAGTGCTCCATACTTTATTAATATCAAAATACCCTTAATGTAGCCGTAGGACAACACCTTACAATGATCCTTTTATGGAAGGAATCCAATCCTATTCACTTTGCCTCTCAAGGTTGGGTGACCTCTCAATGAGCTAAGTGCCAAATACAATATTCTTCCGCACATCTTACAAGGAGAACTCCATCCTTATTTATAGCTAACAAGAGAACCCTAATCATAGAAACCTCCTAACTACCTAGTGGACTTTCTTTAATGAGGACACATTACATTTATTCAATACTAATTACCATAGTGGGCCTTATTTAATAATAACAAACATGGTGTGCCTAGTCCACCTTATATTGAATGACCTCCACTATTATTACTCTAATGGGCCCTTTAGCTTCGCATTACACCACTAGGGAGGATCCTAACAAATTTCAAAAGGTTTAGGACTGCATACAACTTTGTGCAGTTATTAGTACCAGATTCTAGGGCTAACTTGAATGAAAAAGATGATCCACTAAGTAAATACAAAGGCCTTCGAGCATGGCATGGACTTGAATTGTCTTGGGTGACCTCTCAATGAACCAAGTGCCAAATACAATATTCTTCCACACATCTTACAAGGAGAACTCCATCCTTATTTATAGCTAACAAGAGAACCCTAATCATAGAAACCTCCTAACTACCTAGTGGACTTTCTTTAATGAGGCCACATTACATTTATTCAATACTAATTACCATAGTGGGCCTTATTTAATAATCACAAACATGATGTGCCTAGTCCACCTTATATTGAATGACCTCCACTATTATTACTCTAATGGGCCCTTCAGCTCCCCATTAGACCACTAGGGAGGATCCTAACAAATTTCAAAAGGTTTAGGACTGCATACAACTTTGTGTAGTTATTAGTACCAGATTCTAGGGCTAACTTGAATGAGAAAGATGATCCACTAGGTAAATACAAAGGCCTTCGAGCATTGGATGGACCTGGATTGCCTTGGCTTGCTCCATCAAAGTAAACCCAAGCAAATGACTTATCTATCATTGGAGGATTTGCAATTTTGGGTGTCTTCTAAACAGTGAGCTATTTCAAGTCTTGATAAATATATTTAATGCTATGAAAAACTTCCAGTGAGGATAAATAGTTAACCTGAAACAAGATTGCATTTCGAGTGATCCATATTGCCCAAGCAACAACACAAGGGAGGGCTTTATGGTTTGCCGACTCAAGACCGCTCATCCAATTCTTTAGACTTTCATCTAGTGTAGTTCCATTCCAATTCCCTACACCAGATAAACTGTATACCTCATTCCAAATATCTTTTCTAAATGGATAGTCCAATGGGATGTGTTGAGTGGTCTCCCCATCCATCCTACATAGATAATAGGTTCCTAGTCTTTGCTAGGTTCCTTTTTGGAAATTTTCCCAAGTTAAAACTTTATTACTCATAGTTAGCCAAAGAAAGAGCCTCGATTTTAATGGAGCTTTCAACTTTCACAATGGTTTCCACAACCAATGTTCATTTAAATCTCCATCAAGAACATGGCTTTGTAACCCCAGCTGGTGGAGTTGTCACCTGAAGGATTCCAAGACCAAACCAATGAATCACCTTCTTTAGATGAATGTAATTTCCATCCAACTACCCTATCAATGCGTTTCATTGGTTTGCCTCTTCTCCCTCTAGGTCGAAATCCCTTGCTACCTTCTTGATGATACCATAATGTCCCTCTACCTAGTTCTGTAGCATATGCACGATAAATAATGCCCTGTTGGTTCAATATTTATTTGATGCCTTCAGAAAGGATTTACATGTCTTCACACCCTCTTTAGGGGTCAAGCAATCCAATTTGCTAGCATAGGGAAAGCCTGAACCAAAGCCTTCCACATAATTGAACCTTTTCTTCTATGGACAATGGATCCATGTATTTCGATCTGATTACCTACTGCCATAAACCATCAGTTTTGATCAATCTCCACAGGCTCATTGTTGACGAGGCTCTTCCAAAGTGATGAATATTTTTTAGGCCCCAACCTCTAGAGATTTTTGACTTAGCTATTTGTGTCCATTTTACTAGAGGTATCCCTGAATCGTTGCTTCCCTTCCATAGAAAACTAAAACATTTTCTTCTGATTTTTTATAATATTCCAATTGGAATGTTTGATAGAGTGTCAATCAATGGGAGTGGCTTCCCATATTGGTTTTATGAGAGTTAATTGACACCCGGTAGATAACTAGTGAGAGCACCATCTTGGAACTGTTTTCTCTACCTTGTCAGGCAGCCATGCCCAATCCCTAGAGCCATATCCATTAGCCTTGAGAGTAAAACTCAAGCATTTGGTCCCTTGATTGAATTCTAATACTTGAATGGGCAGAATCTTAACCATTGTCATTTGTTGTCTATCATATAGACAACTAAAAGGTTTCTGCATGTTTGCTCCCATACCTATAGCTTCATAGTAGAGTGAAAGAGCTTCTTTAATATAAACAACCTCCCTAATAGAACATGTTCCAAATAAAAGTACATCATCTATGAACAATAGGTGAGTCAAAGAAAGATTCCTTCCCAAATTTACACCTTTCAATTTCCCATTCCTCTTCTAGGCTTCAATGATCCTACTTACATCTTGAATGACTTGAAGCAACAATAGAGGGGACACTGGACATCCTTGTTTAAGGCCTCTAAAGGACTTGAAAAACTTTGAGGCAGACCCATTTACAAGGACAAAAAAGAGGATGAACTTAGGCCAGTTTCCACCTAGTTGATCAATGGGAGCCCAAAACCAACATGAATTAAAATTATATTAAGGAAAAGCTAGCTAACTCGATCATAGGCCTTTGATAGGTCAAGCTTTATAAAACCATAGATGGAATCTTTTAGTTTTGAAGGAATGTAATCCTTCTTGGGCAACATCCACTGCATCATGAATTTGTCTATTTTCTAGAAAACCAAATTGTTCTACTGAAATTGCATCTGAGAGGATTGACTTGAGTCTTTGAGCTTTTACCTTTGTAATAACCTTATAGATTGATTTGCATAAGAATACGGGGTGAAATTCATCAAAGGATCTAGGCTTATCCTTTTTAGGAATGAGTGCCAAAAAATTTGCATGGAAAGTACCTAAAACATTGACGGAGACTTTTGATTCCTCTAGAACTACTAAAATATCCTCTTCCAACCATTCATACAAGCCTTGAAAAAATCCATTGACCAATCGTTTGGTCACGGGCTCTTATATTTTTGAAAGGAGAAGATTGCTTCTTTTAGTTCCTCTATTCATTTTTAATCAGCGAAATGAATTCTTCATCTTGTAACTAATATGAATTTGAAAGGGTTTGGGGGTTTTTGGTCATCTTTTTCAATCTGAAAATATATTGGGACATGATTTGAAGGACATCCCGCACCGATCTAAGTCTTGAGCCTAGAAGCTCTTTCCACCACTGCTTCACCCATTAAAAAGCTATCCAATCTTTTTGAGACACATTCCTTACCAAAACAAAGGTCTTCTAGGTTGAATTTAGGTCAATTGGGTTTCGATCACACAGATTGGTGGCTTCCATCTTGTTGAGGAGATTGTTTGCTAGGGGGTCCATTCTTGAGGTCTCACCCATGTTTCCCTTGGCGCAGAACAAAATTAAAATCACCTCCTACTATCACAAATTTCTGTCTTAGATTTTGAAGGTCAAAAAAATTCTCCTAGAAAGGTTGCTTGTTAGAGTAGGGACCGCATATATTACACAACGAAAAAACCATCCCCAATTCTTTTGATAACAACATTGTCTAGATCCCAGACAGAGAAAGATTCAAATTTTGAAGAGAAAAAGATTGATTCCAAACTATCACCTTGACCTCCAAACTTACCTACAACATCATTTGCACAAAAAGACCAACCTTTTAGAAAAGTAGACAATATACCAATAGATTTGTCCACTGGGATCATAGTTTCTTGAATCTAGGACATTTGGCTTTTGAGTCTTTGCCAGGGGATCTAGGACAATTTTTTTGTGAGGAGCCCCCTGTTAACTTTTGGGGTTACTTCGAAAGTGTTTACACCATGGTTGGGGAACTTCATGAGATTTGGGGTACATGTTCCAAGGTGGATTGGCACATGAGAGATAGTCCTTGATGGATTTGCATAGTTGAGATAGCTTGCTCAGTGGATACTTGAATTCAAATGGTTGTTGGCTTAGTCTACTTCCCTTAAGCATTGGAGTTCTCTTGATAGTCTGGTAGACGCCCTTCATTGGGGCCCCATGAAGGATCCACTTACTTGGAGAGTGTCCTACATGGGACGAGGAGTGTTGTGCAACTTGGAGGAGGGCATCAAGCCCTAGTTGGCATGTAGCAGCTTGGATTCCTATTTGGAGGATTGGAGATGGCTCGAGGATGCCTGGGGCTTTGACAGTATTCTTGTAGGGGCAATAGGGGCAACTAACCCAATGGAGTACATTGCTTGTGATAGAGGGATGTGGACTTGCCTTGTGTAGCTACATCACCTTGGAGCCATTATTGTGCATGATATCACCTTGGATCATGACACATGTACTTTAGTGTAGCATCTTGCATGTGTTGGCCTATAAGTGCTCATTGTAGGTTGTTTGTAAGGGCTAAGGCCCACATTCTATTGTCGGTCTCCCTTACCTCTCATATAAATAGAGGAAGGAGAGAGTCTTTCCATTCATATATGTTCATTCATTCACTTGTATTCACTCTTGTGGTAAGATGTGACCTAGAGAAGAGTGCACACTAACCTCTCTCTCTCTCTAGAGTCTTCACGTGATCTCTCTCTCTTTCTCTCTCTCTCTCTCTCTCGTTGCCAGGGCTTCTTTGTCTTCTTGAAGTGTCTTGGAGCATCTTGGAGGTCTAGGATTAGGGTTTATCCCTCAAAGATTGGAGATTAGGGTTTTGTGATAAAGCCATAGGGTGAAATTGTGAAGAAGAGGAGAGGATGTCTTGCCTTGGAGGATGTGTTGGAGTGATTCTTGCATATTGGATCTTCTTGGTTGCTAGGGTTTTGTTGATTTTCCCTAGCTAGGGTTTGAAGGGCTGGGAGGATTTGTACTAGCCTTGAGAGAAGGTTATGGTATGTACATGTACTTCATCTTGAGCATCTTAATAAAGTTTCCAGGTGTCCAAAAATTGTGCAATTTCTAATTTGATTTTCAGCTATATATGTTCTTTATGCATTGTTATTACAACCATATATGTCTCGCTGATTTGATATTTGTTTTCCAGATTACATTGCCTAGGGAAATCCCCCGAGTACTTCACCTCATTTCGAGAATGGTACACGGGGTAAACCCTAGAATTCAGGGCACAAGGCCAATCAACAATAGGGATCGAATCCATTACAACATTATACTCGTTAAAAGCTCAACATGTCACTTTGCAGGAATTGAACTTGGGTGGGGAGGATAAACATCATTCCTCACAATCACTCGAGCTAAACCCAATTGACAATCTTGCTGATTTGACATAAGTAAAATGACAATTCTTAAATGATTTGATATCTAAGTGAAGAATATAAGCAACTGATTTTACTGTTGTCATATTGTTGTTGTGTTGCTGTTATTACCGCTGTAAAAGAGTATTTTCATATTTGGTTATTGGTTGATAAGTTGCCCTAAAATGGATGAAACTTATCCCTTTGGTTTGCTATCTTTTCTCGTTGAATTGCTATCAATATATATATCTAGCTTATTTGATCTGGATATAACAGTGGGAAGATAAAAACTTTTTTCTTTTCTTTTCTATATTTTTGCATTTTCGCATTCTCCATGTGGAATGCGGAGATGCTTGTTGCTTTGTCTCCCCATGGCAGAGTCCCCACATTCCCACATCGTTGCATTTGGTGTGGAGTGTAGAGCCAAGTTTTGAGTTGTTCTTCCCTTCTATGGATTTCCACATTTCCGCATTCCACACGCGAAATGAAAAATGCAGAGTCTTGTTGCTCCTTCTTCTCATTGTTGAGTCCTCGCATTCTTGCATTGCTGCATTTGGTGTGAAGTGCGGAGCTGAGTTTTCGATTTGTTCTTCCCTATTTGTATTTACAAATTTTTCAATTCTACATGCAGAATGTAGAATGCAAAATGCGGTCATGTTGCTCTTGCTCCTCATGATCGAGTCCCTGCATTCATGCATCGTTGCATCCGGTGTGGAGCCAAGTTCCCAAGTTGTTCTTTCCTCTTGATCGTGATGGCGTATTGCATTGCATTAAACTCCCTGATTGCTTCCCTGGGGTGCCTTGTGTAATTTTTGAATATTCACATAGTCCTCCTTTAGATTGTCTTGAGTCATGTTTTCCCAACTAACCTCTAAATCTCGAGGCTCAAAGTTTACCCCTTCATTGGCTAGTATATCTACAGGATGATCAACTTTGCGCCTAACATGGAGAGGGATAATCACTGGAATTTGATTAATGGAATGAAGTATGGACTCCCATCCAATATTGAGCCTCTAGTTGCTTGTCAATTTTTCTAGTGTGGTTCCATTCAATAGGTGCCTAAGAGCTTTCACTAGGATGAGTGTATCTTCTTCCACAATCAACCTCTCATATATTTGTGCAATGGCAATGTGAAGTGTAGTTTCTAGTGCCTCTAATTCAACTAATTTATTTGTATTAGTCCCAAGAAACCTTGCACACACTCTTAGAATGTTACCTGAGGTATCTCTAAAGACTCCTCATGCTCTTGCCTTCCTCGGGTTGCCCTTTGAAGCTCCATCAAAATTGAGTTTGATAAAGTTTCGTAGAAGTGGAGACCAAGCTTCTAGAGTTTGGGTTTGAGGGGAGGAAGAGGGGGATTTTTTTCCTATGGTTCTTAGATCTATGCCTCATAAGGGAAGAATTCTCTGCTCTCGAGGCTTACATTTCTTGCATTCCTCTGACCAAGCTGGGGATTGGACTATTTCTTTTAGGTGTTGACTTAGTTCCTTCCATATATCCTCTACTTCTCTTTTTCTATCCTTGAAAATATGCCTATTCCTTTCTTTCCAGATTCCCCATAGGGGAAATCCCAGGAATAGGCATTGAACTTTGTTTAGGCTTGGGTTCTAAAAGGGGGAGGGCCTCCATTCTCTTATGGTTTTTGAAATGCCATTCCAATTACGATTGGTTTGCTCGAAGGTTATTACTCCATTTTCCACATAATCTCAACGTTCTTGCATTGATCACATAAATGCTTTGTTGATTACTCTTCCTGGTTGCACATTTGGCATATTGAAGGTCCCTCAAATCCTCTTTTTTGGATTTTGTCCCATGTCAATACCTTTCTTTTGGCTAGAAGCCACAATAACAAGGATATTTTTGGCCAAACCCTAGGGTTCTAGATCTTATCGCTTTCTAGGGAGTGGTGCCCTTCTTCTAAGGCATAGGCTTCCTTGATTGAGAATGTGTGTCCTCCTTTTTGCCCCCATCTGAGGATGTCTTGAACATGATTGAATCAGATTCTTGTATTTTTTATTTCTTTCTCTAAGAGAGACTGAGCTTCCTAGGAAGTGAAGGTTGGCCATTTGTCTTGTGCCTTCTACATACGCTATCCTCTTGGGTTTGTCATTAGATTGTCTTCCCAATATTGGTTAACCAGGTTCTAGTTCAGGAAATGGAAGTGGTCCCAAGCTTCTGAGAGAGTATTGTCGTTGCTCAATTTGGCTAGTTAGTACCATGAATCATTCTATAACAGTGCAGAAGTCTCTTCTCATATTTCCAGAAGCAGTGAGGTTGGACTATGTTTCTCTTCCTCCAAGAATTGTTCCATATCAAAGAACTTGACTGAAGACCATCCGTTCAAATGTTGTCTTGTTCTTCTACTTCTCTTGCATATTTCATTCTCGAGATTTGGCTCCATAGTTCTTCCCTGCTAGTCAACCAATGCCACCATAGATTCCTTGCTAAGACATTATCGACAATTTGAAGATCCCTGGCTCCTAGACCTCCCACTTCTCTGGAAAGATAGGCATTATCCCAGGCTAGCAGGGCCCATTCCTGTGTTTGTGATCACCTCCCCAAATAAAAGAGCGTTGAAGATAGTTGATGGCTTTGAGTATCTTGACTGGTGCTGCCAATACTGAGAAAAGATATAAAGGCATGGACTACATAATAGATTGAAGCAGGGTAATCCATCCTGGAAAATTAAGAGATTGAAAGGTCAAAGAGTTAAGCTTAAGGTCAAGTTTCGACAACAGATTGTCCCACAAGATGTTGCTTGAGGCATTTAAAATGAGGGGAGCTCCTAGATACTTAGAGGGGAGAGAGCCATTTTGGAAGCCAAGGATTTTGACAATGTTGTGTTGAGTGATTAAATGGGTGTTGAAAAAAAGATGAGGGGTTTTTCTTAGTTTATAATAGTACCAAAGACTAAAAGAAAGGTGCCCTGAATGGACTTGAGAGTGGAGGCTTCCGAGGTAGAGGGGTGGCCCATCATAATAATATGATCCACAAATTGCAGATGCGAGAGGAGATCCAATTGATTAAGGATGCAAAGGCCTTTTAGATTGCCGTCAACAATTTCTTGAGGCAGGCTTCTTCCTAAACCTTCAACCATTAGTATGAATAGGAAAGGTGATAAAGGGTCTCCCACTATTTGATGCCTCGAGAGGGGTTGAAAGGGGAAGATGGAGATCCTTTAATTAAGATGACAAAGAAAGTTGAGGAGACCAACTGTCTAACCCAATAAACATGAGATTGATAGAATCCAAATCTTGCAAGCCTCTGCACATGGAAATCCCAGCTAAGATAATCAAAATCTTTTGACATATCAAGCTTAATTAACATACTTGGCTTATTTTTTTGATTTTAGGGAGTGCATAGTTTTTGTGCCACAATGATGCCATCAAGAATATGTTGCCCTTCAATGTAACCTCCTTGCTCATTGGAAGTGATGCGGTTCATGTTGGGCTCTAGTTTGTTGGTAGTGACTTTGGAAATGACTTTTAGATCACATTACATAACGAGACATGCTTGAATTTGTCCAGAGTGTTAGTTCTTTCTTCCTTAGGAATGAGCGTGAGAAAGATTGAGTCAGAGGCTTGTAGAATTCCTTGGCTTACTATGGATTCCTCAACTATCCTTCATACATTAGTGCCAACTAGTGACCAACAATTTTGAAAGAAGTCTACTGTGAAACCATCAGACCCTAGTGTTTTCTAATGCCATCTCCATTATGGTTGTCTCAACTTCTTTTCTTGTGATTTTTCTCATCAAACTTGCATTATGATTTAGAGTCACACTTGGGGATGTGTTTTAGGACAAATCTTATGGCCTCTTATCTTTCTATGTCCTTTTACGCGATGAGCTCATGATAGTACGTTTTAAGTTCTTTTTCTGTGTCCCCATAAGCCTCCAATTTATCCCCTTGAGCATTTGCAGATTGCTAATTTTGTTTATATGCCTTATGTTGATCATAGAGTTATGAAATAATTTGGAGTTTTTGTCTTTCTCTTTAAGCCATCTTATTCTCGATTTTTGTTTCCAAAGTATCTCTTCTTACTTCTAGTTTCTATTTGATCTTTGAGGATCTCTTCCTTCCTTGATAATAGTAAGCTGTACTTCTTCCATTTGTTTTTCTAAGTCCTCTTGGGCTTGAAGGATGTTCCCAAATATTTCTTTGTTCCAAGTTTTGAGCTTGATCTTTAGGTTCTTTAGTCTTTGTTGGAATTGATACGCTGGGGATTTAATAACTCCATGCATTGAAATTTTTATAAAAGAGAGCCATACACGCAAAAGAGAGCCATACACGCGCACACACACACACACAAAGATGACTTTTGGTTTCATCTTCCCACAGGTCGGACGACTGTTCCTCTTCACCTACGACTCTTCATTTTGTCCTAGATTAACTATTTACAATAATATTTACAATACCATAATCCCAAGGATTAGGTACCTAACATTCCCCCCTTAATGCAAAGGGGTGTTTGTAAGTCCAATCATCTTTTTGAACTTTTCAAAATTTTCTCTTCCAAGCACTTTGGTGAAGATGTTTGCAATTTGCTCACTTGTGGAACAATGTATCAGTTGGATGGTCTTGGCCTCTACATGATGTCGAATCAAATGATACTTCGTGTTGATGTGTTTGGTTTGATCATGGAATCAGGATTCTTGGCCAACTTGATTGCAAAAGTGTTGTCAATCAAGAGTGGAGTAACATTTACCTATTTCTCCTGCAAATCATCTAGTATCTTCTCGAGCCACACAATCTCCTTTGTTGCCTTTGCAATAGCCACATATTTTGCCTTTGTAGTGGAATCTGCTGGAATAGACTATTTGCGTGATCTTCAAGAGATAACTGTTGATCCAAGACTCATGAGGTATCCTGAAGTAGACACTCCATTCTCCTTATTCCCATCAAAGTTTGAATCTATATTTCCAACTAGTTTGAAGTCCTCCACCTTAGAGTATTTGAGCCAAAAGTCTTGAGTTCCTTTCAAGTACCTTAGAACTCTCTTTGCAACACACCAATGTCCTTCACAAGCTTTTTGCATGAACCTAGAAAGGATTCCTACTACAATTGAAATATCTGGTCTGGTAATTGTAAGGTGGATAAGACTCCCCACAAGCTGTCGATATTTAGTTGCATCTTCAAATTCATTCCCTTCTTTTCATGTTAGCCTCATATTTTGCTCCATTGGAGTAGAGAGGATTACAATCAACCATGCTAAATTTATTCAACAACTCTCCAATGTACTTCTTTTGGTAGATGAATACATACTTTGGATTCTGAGTTACTTCACTACTGAAGTGGTAGTGAAGATGTTCCATGTTTGTCATCCCAAAAGCCTTCTTCAATTCTTTCTTTATGGATGCAATATATGCTTCATTGTGTCCTGTTATCAAAAGATCATCCCACATACACCACAAGATATACAACAATTTTGCCAACTTTCTTGACAAACAAAGTTGCATCATCAAGGTTAAAATGCTTGAAATTAATCTTCAAAAGATGCCCAATTAGCTTTTCATATCATGTGCATGGTGCTTTGCCTTAAACCATACAAAGACATGATGAGCTTGCATACCTTATGTTCTTGACCCTTCACAACGAATCTTTCTGGTTGAGACATGTAGACATTATCTTTCAAGTCTCCATTCTAGAAGGTTGTCTTCACATCCATGTGATGAATCTTTCACCATTTCTTTGTTGCCAAAGCCAACAAAACATGAATGGTAGCCCATTTTGTTGTGGGGGCAAAAGTCTCCTCATTGTCTATGCCTTCTCTCTGTGCAAATCCTTTCGCCACAAGCCTCACTTTATGCTTGTCAAATGAGCCATCTGATTTGTACTTGTTCTTGTAGACCCACCTGCAGTGAATTGGTTTGGTTCGAAATGTAGGATACACCAACTTCCACGTCCCATTCTTGATGAGAGCATCATACTCCTTCTACTTGGCTTCTTTCCACTCATCACGAGAAACAACTTCTTCAGAGGAAGTTGGTTCAATGTTCGTAGATAAATTCAATTCACAATCATGGGAAACATCTATATCATTTACATCACTTGAATTTGAATTATCTACATCACCTCCATCATATTGTCTTGTTGAGCTTCTGGTTCCTGTCTTTCCAACCTCATTAGGACGAACACTTTCAAGTGTGTTTATGAGCCACTTTGGACTCTTTTGTGATGGTCTATGTTGCTCAACTGATTGAGATGGTGCTGCATTCCCGTTAAGGTTCAACCTTCTAATCCTCTCAATCACATCATCCAATTGAACTCCTTGTTCTGTTGAAGTGGCTGGATTTGCTACATGATGGGGAGATGGCACTTCAAAAATATATTCCAGAGATTGATCCAGGATAGGGATCCCCTTTCATATGTGGTATCTCATTATCAAATTCATGATATGTCTTTACATGGGTGAATCTATGAAGATGATCAAGCTGCTGCTCAACAGTCTTGCCATTCTTGGTGGATTCAAGAAAAATTACATCTTTGGAAAGAATGAATTTTTTGTTTATCTTATCATAAAGATGATATGCCTTGGTGGTATTTGAGTACCCCCAAAAGATGCACTTTCTACTCCTGGCACCTAGTTTGTTTCTTTGCTCTTTAGGAATTAAGGTATAACAGATGGAACCAAAGACCCTGAGATGCCTCATTGAAGGAATGTGGCCAAACCACATATCACAAGGAGTTTTTTTCTCAAGAGCATGAGATGGACTTTTGTTTCTCACATACACTGCACATAGAATTACATCAAGTCCAAAACATCAACTTCGCATTCTTGAAAAATAGCATTGAACGTACCATATTCAAGAGTCTCCTGTTGATTCTTTTCGCTACACCATTATGCTGAGGATTGAATGGAACAATGGTTTGATGCTTGATCCCACAGTGGCGAAGATAGCTTTCAAAGTCATCGAGAGTATATTCCCCTCCGTTATGAGTATGAGGAGTGCTAATACAAGATTGTGCTTCATTTTCAATCCATACATGAAAGTTTTTAAATCTTTCAAATGCTTGAGATTTATGTTTTAACAAATAAATCCCACACATCATGGTGTAGTCACTAATAAAAGTCATGATATATTTATTACCAAAAGCAAATGCAACAGACATAGGGCCACACAAATCAGAGTGTATCAATTCTAGTTTTCTAAATGCTCTCAAAGTGGAATCATGAAACAACTGCTTGTTGTGTTTACCAAGGATACATGCCTCACATCGCTTTAAACTCCTTGGAATGGTAGGCAAACTAGAAACACCATTTTTCTTCAACATACAAAGACTATCATAGTTGATGTTCATGCCACAAGAGACTAGAAGACAATATACCTTCATCATAGTTGTGCCTGCACGGATGCCCCTTACAATTTTAACAATTTGTCATCTTCCCATCCTGTCATGACGACCATGTTGTCAGAAGACCTTATTTCAACTTTTCCATCGAATGTGCACAAGAGACAACAAGTTCCTTCACAACTCACGGAGATAGAGAACATCATGCAAAAGAAAATATGGGATTCTAGGCAATTTGAGCATGATGGTGCCAATTCTCGCAGGTTTGAGACATGATCTATTTGCAAAGTTTACTACGCCCTCTATAGTCATTCAATTCTTCCAAAAAATATTCTGGAATGTCATGTGGCAAGTAGCACTAGTGTCAAGCAACCATGCATCTCTCCAAGAATCAAATGAAGTTTTGAACAGATCTTCATTTATGCCAATATTGCAATGAACAACAAAAAAATGAGCAGATTCATGAGCTTTACCTTTTTCTTCCTTTTGTTCTTGTTGTTCTTTGATCTTCTCCCATGGGATCCTACATGTCCATTCTTGTTGCAACGATCACAATGAAGATTATATCTCTCACCTTGCTTGTGCCTACCCTCTTATCTCTGAAGTTCTTCTTTTTGTGTCCTCTCTTACTGCCTTATCCTCTAGAAGAATCATGTGATTGGTTCTTCCCTCTTTGAGCAAGGTACACAGTTTCTCTAGTGGGCTGAGCTGTTTGCTTTCTAAAATCCTTCTCATGTTCTGCAATTTTCTTCACAAAAGACTTAAAATCGAGGGACTTCACTTGGTTCCTAGCTTGAAGTGATTCAAGATAGTGAGAATATGTTTGGTAGAGGGCCTTGATGAAGGCCACGAGAGCAATGTTTATCTCCACACCAACAACATCTATGTCATGCATGATGGCTTTAATTTGAAATGCTAAAGCCATGGGATCATTATCCTTAGACTCTAGGTTGAATAACTTCAATTGCAATTGAATTAGCTCCAACTTTGAATGTGAATCATACAAATCCTTCAACTTCTTCAAAGCACCCCAAGAATTTTTGATAGATTTGATGTGATGAAACACCTCTTCATTTACAAAAGCAACAATCAAGGCATATGCTTTCTTATCTTTATTCGTCCACATGACAAGTTCTTTATCTGTTGAAGGTTTGGTAGGTGTAGTATCTACATAAGAAATGCCATCCCAAAGATCATTGAAGATCAGGGTATGCTCAATCTTTCTTGACCATTCCGGATAATTCTCTTTTCCACTGAGCACCATGCGAACAATGGAAACAAGAGAGTGCTTTTTCGCCATCAATTGCTCCTCGCAACACAACTTCCTTCCCCACTATCTCTAAGTGCTGGAGATTAAATTAGTCTTGAAATTTCTGTTGAGTAGGCTTGTAGAGCTACAAACGAACCTTGGAAAGAGCACCAATGGAAAACATGAACCATATGATTGATCCAGTAGGAAAAACTGGGGTTGTATCAAAAGTGTTATTGTCCTTGAAAACTTTATTTACATAAGCACTTTAGCCATCCATCTTATATCGTGCACCTAACCAAATAATGAACACTTGTTAACGAACCACTGAATTTGTTCACCATTTATGAGTGCATGATTGACTTTTCAACGAAGAGATAGAACTAATAGTGGACTATGTCGAGCATGGCGTGGGATATCCATGAAAGGAAGTAGCAAGGATTGCATAAGGAAAACATGGGCGACTCGTGGATGCTGAATTACCCTCAACAAATAACGAAACCTCGCTAGTATAATGTCTCCACCCGTAACAAAACCCTCGGTCGGTGAAACAGAAATAATGGAAGTTTGTAGATAGGTGAGAGAAATCGAATGGTTGAAACCCTTGGGATTCCCCTAAATGGTCGGTTTTATGCAACGAGAATGGTTGAAACTTTTGGCATTTTTCTTTTTGGACGTGTGTGTGCAACAATCGACTTTATGCAATCGTCGATTAGCAGTGGCGACCATATTATAGTTGAGTAGCTATACCCTTGGCATGAGAATTGTAGCACGCAGTTGATGGAGATAGTGATCGATTCTCAAGTTGTAGAATCCAAAGAGTTTGTTCATTACACTGGTACCCTTCTGGATGGAATGCGTTTTGATTCCAATCTAAACGGAGGAAATAATGATCGGGTATAAGTTGTTGGGAATTCCAACAAGGACGTGCGAGGATGCCAATGGATGTGGGAATGCCAACGGTTTCACTGATTCCAACGCGTTCACTAACAAAAACGGTCTTCTCTTAGCAGATTTCAACGATACACTGATAGAAATGATCTTCTCTCAGTAAATTCCAATGGGTGTCCCTGCTTCTAGGACGATCGACAGTATTTCGCCCCAAGGATTTGATTGTTAGAATGTTGTGCTTGTTTACCATAGACATTGTCACATCATTGTCACCCAACCATAGGCATTCACATATGCCACCCCCGAGCACACTTAACCTTTGCTAGATAGAATGATTCCGGGAAGCCACACTAGAGCCAACAGATAAACCAAGAGAGCGCACCTTCTCCAAGGTAGCGCACAAGTAAGAGTACCAAAAAGGCTGAACAAGAGTGTGCTGCACCATTGCAGCTACTGCTGCTCCTCTTCCAGACTTGCGCACTACTTCTGTTGCTACTGCACTTCTAAGATATGCGCACCAACTGAGTGAGTGTGTTTTTCCAAACGAGCTAAAGCGCCTTCTATTTATACTAATTTGGCCAGGTGAATAGGTGTCTCTTCAAGCAGGGCCGACCTGTCCTTTTCTGCATATAATACTTCAATATTACTTATTTTGCTGAGCCGACTTGTCTTCCAGAGTTTTTCCACATATGTTTAGGTTTTTCTCTTGCTTTTAGAATATTCTATTCTAGTCAAAGGTTTATCCATGGAGGTTAATACCTCCCGCAACTACCAAAACATCAACACTTCCTCTTAGCTAGGGAGGTATTTAACCACTATGTTCCCTTCTGGTCTTCATAGCCTTGCTCGCTATGCCATGATCCTCTCGTCATGGTTACGTAGACCATGCTACTGGTAGCATCATTACGTCACACATGGCTACACCCATGTGGACCTGTCAATCTCGTCTAGGGGCCACAACCCGCTAGAGAACACTAGAGCTACACCTCGTAGTGTGTGTCACCATCATCGTCATGGGCTACACGTGCATGACGTGCTCACTCGTGGCTACACCCATGTCGTTAGTATCATCATTACTATCATCATTATCCATCCATCTCACATGGCATGGGAAAGACCTACATGGTCTTGCAGTCCGGTAGCATCACCAAAGCTACATAGCTCATGATCACCCAGATCATATTACGAGCAACATTGTCACAACCATACAGGTTCTCGGTTACGCCACTAGCGTACTAGACTGTCTCACTGGTATAGCAACAACTCAACATACTAGACCATCTCACCGGAGTAGCCTACAACTCGGCATGAATCCTACAACTCAACATGGAGCCTACAACTTGGCACAAGGCCTACAACTCGGCACGAAGCCTACAACTCAACATGAAGCCTACAACTTGACACAAGGCCTACAACTCGACACGAAGCCTACAACTTGGCACAAAGGCCTACGACTCGGCACAAGGCCTACAACTCGACACAGAGCCTACAACTCGACGCAAAGGCCTACAATCGGCATGAAGCCTACAAGATCCTTCTTTTAGAATTCTGCCATTAACTCGCTCTAACTGAGAGAATCCTCGAACCAAGCTTCCATTTGCTGCATGCCCCTATGCATCGTGCAAAGTGTTAGGAAACCTTGCTTCTTCCTGATCTCTGACTTCCTATGACGCTTGACTCCCTTTGAGTCCTTTCAAGTCTTTCTTTTTGTGTTAACCTTCCTGGAATACGTAGGATAACCAAGGCACCATCTGCGACTTTTTTTTTTCATTATTCTGGAAAACGCTGCACGAAATGCATTGGAACCCTCGACAAACCGAACTCCCCTCGTTTCGCCATCGCCGCCACTGCTTTCGTCTTCGCTACTGCCTGCATAACTTTCTTCTTCTTCTTCTTTTTCTTCGGCATTGATGCTTCTTAAACCGTTGTTCTCCTCATGTCGCAGACTTCTAGAAGGTTCGTCTTCTTCGTAATCATCACTAACTCCATCTTCTTCTTCTCCGAATGGATATTCATCTTCTTCAGAGTTTCCATTGATGTTTTCTTCTTCGTACGAATCTGAAGCTTGCTTAGGGTTTACTCCTTGTGTAATATCCGTCATTTTTGTTTTCTTAATGCTTTTATCCACTGTTATGTTATCTGGACGACATTTCTGCCGACTCAATACTGCGACTTCTTGTTTCGCCATGGCTGCTACTTCAAACACTTTTGCTAAACCCAACTACTGAAACAAAATTAAAGCAAAGTGAATGCACTGGTGGCTTCACGTCAATAATCGATGTTTTCATCTGACTCATAGGTTTTCCACGTAATGAGTTTGGTTTGCAATAGTGTGGGCACTCTTCAATTTGATGGGACTATTAGTGAGAAGAAATGTTTTATGATGGCTGAGGGTACCAGAAGATGCACTGGGTTAGGGTGCACTAGGATATCCAAGGATTATGCCAAACGCTTCACTTAAAGAGCCTGAACAATCAGGTTAGGGTTTGTTGTTGCTGCAAGATCAGAAACCCTAGCTGCAAGTGCAATTGTGCTACAACGAGCTTGACAGAGAGCTGCGGATCTACCTTCCACTGGTTAGACTGTTCTGAAGGTGGTGTGGGCTGTGCTCGTTTACCATAGACAATGTCACATCATTGTCACCCAACCATAGGCATTCACATATGCCACCCCCGAGCACACTTAAACTTTGCTAGATAGAATGATTCTGGGAAGCCACACTAGAACCAACAGATAAACCAAGAGAGCGCACCTTCTCCAAGGTAGCACACAAGTAAGAGTACCAAAAAGGTTGAACGAGAGTGTGCTGCACCACTGCAACTATTGCTGCTCCTCTTCCAGAATTGCGCACTACTTCTGCTGCTATTGCACTTCTAAGATATGCGCACCAACTGAGTGAGTGTGGTTTTCCAAATGAGCTAAAGCACCTTCTATTAATACTAATCTAGCCAGGTGAACATGTGTCTCTTCAAACAGGGCCCACCTGTCCTTTTCTGCATATAATACTTCAATATTACTTATTCTGCTGAGCCGACTTGTCCTCCAGGGTTTTCACACATTTGTTTAGGTTTTTCTCTTGCTTCCAGAATATTCTATTCTAGTCAAAGGTTTATCCATGGAGGTTAATACCTCCCGCAACTACCAAAACATCAACATTGTTCACCTTTATTGGCAGACTAGGGATTTGTTCATTGTTACTGACTCTACTTCAGGATTATGCAACGAAACTTGGTATGCTTGGTTCTTTCTGCAAGGAAGATTACGTAGTGTGGGTGGCAAGGGTGTGAACTTCGAATCATGGAATTGTAAAAAAAAATATACCAAAGCTCTGATACCATTGACAAGATGGGGATCGAATAACTGCATGCATTAAATTTTTTATTAAAGAGAGCCACACATACACGTTAAAGAAAAGAAAATAAAAGATGACCTTTGGTTTCTTCTTCCCACAGGTCGGATGGTTGTTCCTTTTCACCTATGACTCTTCGTTTTCTCCTAGATTAAATATTTACAATACCATAATCCCAAGGATTAGGTATCTAAGAGGAATTGATACATCAATGTTCCTTTTGTTGGTTCGCTCTCCATCCATCATTGTTTAATATTTTCTTTAAAATTCATGTGCTCCAATCAGAATTTCTCAAATCTGAAGGGTGTAGGTCTATGAGGGCTCAAGCTATCCCATGAGAGACAAATTGGCCATTGATACGAGCTTGCACTAGGTAAAATTTTTACTGTCATTGCAACTCTCGCATTTATTAGAGTTCCAGAGACTAGAAAATGATCCACTCTTATTGTGATCTGATGAACTCCTCCTCTTTTATTGTTCCATGTATGGAAACCATTGCTGGTGGTCATGAAAATGGTATCTTTGAATCTTAAGTTGTCCTCTTCCAGCTGCCTTCTACCTCCCCTTTTCTATGTGAGAGAAGTGATCATATTAAAGTTGCCTCTTATGATCCATGGTACATCTTTTAGTGTCGATCCTATATTTTGGAGAAGATCTAGAAATTGAATTTTGTCTGCCAAGATGTTGGGCCTATAAAGATTGGTAATGGTACCCTCCCTTGCTGTACCAATTTCCTTAAAGTTAGCCATGGTTACTATTTCTGTAAAGTTAGCCATGGTTACTAGTGTGGGGTTCCATAGAATGGCTAGGTCTCCAGAGAAACCTGCCATGCTTGGGGCTACTGCTTCACATCCCTTCCAATAGTGCAGAGCCATTTCTTTGATAGTGTTGCCAGCACATTTTGTTTCCTGAATCATAACTATGGTAGGCTTGTCTTTAAGGATTCTATTTTTAAGGAGCCTTTGCTTACTTTTACCATTGGCCCCTCTAATGTTCCATGATATGATCTTCATGCTTAAACTTTGGGTGGTGTGAGGAGGTATTTGTCCCTGAACAATCTACCTTGAGTYTAACAGTTGTACTCCCTCCTCTTGTAGCTTTTGTTTTTTAGGTTTCCTCCCTCTCTTCTTTTCTTCTCCTCTTGACTTCCTTGTGGATTTCAATGGATTAATTCGGATGCCTAGAATTGATGCTTGCCCTTKATTGTGGGAAATAGGGCTTAATTTGGTCTTGCTTTTCATTAGTTCCTTTKGTAGTAGTTACAGTTCTTCTTCTAGAATACACCATAGATTCTATGAGGGCACTTAGATCAACTTYTTGCATGTCGATGTCTTCTATCTGGTCCTTATCTTCTCCCTTCGGGTTGGTTTCTGTCATCGAATCCATTTCKAGATCTTCTTGGACAATGTGTTMTTTTCCATGATTCTTAGATTCCTTCTTTGTTGTCTGAATTGTTGGGTCCTTTTTTCTTTGTTTGGGTTCCTTTTGGGTGGCTTTAGGTTGGGGCTGGGTCTCTTTGGCCACATCTCCTAGTTTTAKCTTTTGGTCCCCCCTATCCAGAGGCTAGTGATTGGAATCTATTGGACACCTTAGGAGCAGAGGGGGTTGCTTGAGTGATTTGCTTCTCACCTGATTTTCTTTTACTAGGCAMTTTGACAAAACCCTTAGTTTTTGCTTTATCTTCTTGTTTTTTGGCATTGGGTATAGCATTAAGTGGACTGTCTTCGARCAAGTGTCCATGTTCATGGCATTKTTTTGCATTTGAAGGGTATGTGTTCATAATCCAWGGTTTGATTCCATTCTGAATCCTGAAAGATGATACAAATGGATTCAGAAAGGGCACCGTATACATTCCTGTAGACACAGATTCTAGCATAAGCAGTATACTTACCTGGCCTTGTGATTTCAGAGCTTTTGATGTAGTTGCTGAGCGCATTCCCTATTGTAGCCAAGGTTTCTTCATCCCAGAACTCTGATGGAGGAGAGTACAAGTGGATCCAAATTGGAGCTGCTCTGAAGTCTTCCTTTTTTGGGCTGAAATTCTTTTCCAAAAATGCAGCTGCGGGCTTGTTGAGTTGAAAAATTATGGGCCATCTTCAAAGATGCACTCCCTATCCTCAATGCTTGTAAAGACTACTATAAAGAAGCCTTTGGATCCTAGTTTGAGGTCTACCTGTCCTTTTTCCATCTGGAGTTAATCCATTAGATTAGGGCCTTCTTTGAGGGCTAGATTCCCATAAACTTTCCAATCGTTGCATGATCTTTTATGTATCTTATTTGCCGATTTTGGAGGAGGTAACTTCATATTTTGGATTTTCTACGGTTTTAGCCAAGCAGCCCCTAGAGCGCTTCTTGTCTTGATTGGTTAGATATGGGGATTTGGCCATGCCCTCAATGATTTCGTGGCTTCTGCCTGTTGTATATTCTTCTTCGACTGAGGCTACCTTTCCTGCGCTCCCTATTTCCTTCGATTTTTTGGATTGTCTTGATAGTACATCTTTGAATGAGGGTACTTCCCTGACACCCTCTGGCTGCATGATCTTTGTGTCCACCATTGATCCTAGGCTCGTCCTTTCCTTATATAGCTTCTTCACTGACTAACTCGACCAAACTCGCTACTATTGTCCTTAGAATCTCTCTACCATTCTTTGTAATGTCTTTGCAATTGAGTATCCTCTTTGGTTCCATTGCCCAAATTTTAAAAAATTGCAACAGATTGCATCACATAGTTGATGTCCTTTTGACTGTCCTCCACCACCATATTTATTATAGCCTTAGCCAGGAGCAATTCTTTGATCTTTTACCAGGGTTTCATTGGGTATTCTGAAAAACTCCCACACCTTTAACAAATGAGCCAAAATGACAAGCCTTGGAACATTCATACTTTACATGCCTGTATGCTTTTCTTTTAGAACATTTGAAAGGGACCCTCACATAGTCCAACTAAAGATTATAGGACCATTTTTTGGTTTGAACCTCAATCGTGTCTGGTAGTCAGTCCAAGACTTATATCCATTTTCACACATAGATGCACTATGGATTTTACATTACCTTTTATCAGGCGATCATCTTTTGCTTTGAATTTTCGTGGGACTCTCTAATCTGCCTCAACATTCTTTCATTTCATAATTCTAAGGGGAGGGTTGGGATTTTTACCCACAGAGGTAAAAATCTAACTTCTGATAACGCTGGCAAAAATACAAATGGGCTTATGGCTGGTTGAAAAATTGACTTGCTCTGTTTAAATTGGCGGTGCCTTCTGATGATTCACTGTAATGGTCGTCACTGATTTTTTGTTTTATTTCAGGAAACCGCATGTCAATATTGGGACCATTGGACATGTTGACCATGGGAAAACAACTTTGACAGCTGCAATTACAAAGGTTTAAATTATATGTTTAACATATGTTATTTCTAAAAGTTCTTTTTACTTTTCAGAACATTTTATGGGACATCTTCTACTCTTGCGTTAATCATGCTGAATTCTCATTCATTGTGGTCTTTGATGTGTTCCCAATTCTTCGTATTTATAACATTGGGAGATTTGCAAGGGCTATGTTCACTCATGGAATATATAATGTTAGGATAGAAGTGTGATTTTAGCCTTTCAGATGAAAGAATGGCTGTTTTAAAAGATGACTGACCTCAAGTTTTTGGCATATCTGTTTTGTGACCAGGTGTTGGCAGAAGAAGGTAAAGCTAAGGCAATTGCGTTTGATGAGATTGACAAAGCTCCAGAGGAGAAAGCTCGAGGAATTACAATTGCAACGGTTGATATATTTCTATATTGTATTCTTTGATTTAAAATAAAATTATTGTTTTGATCTCTTACAAACCATCTAATTGTTTTATTAGCTAAGTAGCGCAACAAGATTACTGTTTTATCTTGCCAAGGGTTTGCTGTTTTTTGCATGCCTATATTTTTTTTCTGGATTTGATTTTTCTTACTCATGCAGTCGTTACCTGTATGCAAATCTTCTCTCCGTGTCGATTCTTTTTCCTTTTGTTCTACTATCGGAGACTACAAATTCATACATTTAATTTCATATACTTCTAGAGAGTGTTTTGTTGCTTCTGGAATGTAAATGAGGTTTTGGGGAACTACATTTCAACTTTCTTGCAATCCACTGAATTTTCCTATTTTCTTACTTTCAATTTTGCTTGATTCCTGTCAGGCACATGTTGAGTATGAGACGCAGAAGCGACATTATGCTCATGTAGATTGTCCTGGACATGCAGACTATGTGAAAGTAAGTTTAATGTATTTGATTGCTTTCAATCTGAAAACTAAAAAGATAGACTAGCTAGGTTGACCAAGGCTAATGAGCATTGCTTATGAAATGAGGATGTTGATATATTGGTAAGAATTGCACGTCCTTTAATTTGAAGTTTTTAAAGGTAAAATTGCCATTTGCACTTGCTCAATCCTTTTTATGTCACTTCTAATTTGCTTCACCAAAGCTTGATATGTGAGCATTTTGAGCTCTTGCTGTTTGTTAACCAAAGATTGAGTATTATGAAGAAGTGGTACCTTTGACAGTTGGTGGTTGATGTTAAGGTTTAAGCTATTATTAGGTTTCTTTTCAATTTACTAGATAAACATAGCATAGATAGGATCACTGAGAGAAACACAATCACAAGATACACAACATTTATCCTGGGAAACCCTCATGGGGGAGAAAACTCAGCAAAAACTTCTTTAATATAGATAGCCAATACAATGCCAAGACAATAAACCAAACACTAGAGAATATCCTCTACTGAGCAATGCGTCCCTCTCTTCCTTCTTCTCCCAACTGTAGCTACCAGACTTGCGCACTGAGTGAGCGAAATGAGTGAGTGATCAAATGAGGCGCTGGCTTCCTTTATTTATACAAACTGGCAGGAGCTGGAAAGGTGCCTCTTCACTAGGCAGGGCCAACTTGTCTTCTTAGTGGTTAAAACCACTTTAATTAGCCTGGGGGCCGACTTCTCAATTTTCATAATATATTTAGGGTTTGACCAATCCACAAAAGGGGATTTGGTCAATTACAATGCTCGACATGATCAATCCACAAAAGGGGATTGGTCTAATGAATAATAACTCAATAATAAATAGAATACTCTTTGCAGTTACAATTATTTAACACTCCCCCTTAACAAGAAGGGTATTCTACAACATCATCAGGAGAGAGAGAGGGCAACAACATCAATAGCATCTGGAACACTGACTGGCATATCTATAAATCATCAGAAGTTTTTTCTCATCATCAATATCATCATTCACAATAGGGAGCTGGAATGGTATCATCACCATCTGCATCAACATGGATTAGTATAACACTAATACATCATCATCAATAACAACACAAGGCTGATACAACATCAACAACATCAATATCACAGCACAAAGGCTGGAGCATCATCAACAACAACAACATCACAGCACGAAGGCTGGAGCATCATCAACATCAACACTAGGCTGGAAATCTTCGGCATGAAGCTGACATCTCAACACCAAGCTTACTTCGAAAGTGCTCAAACTTTACACGAGATAGAGGCTTGGTCAACACATCAACAACATGTTCATCCGTGCTAACAACCTGTTCATATGACTCCTCTCTGCACCATATCACAGATGTAATGATATCATATCTCTATGTGTTTTGACTTGTCATGGAACATATGGTTCTCTGTCATCTTTATGCAACTCTGGTTATCACATAGGATCACGGTTGCTTCCATCTCCAGATCGAATAGACCTGTCAACAACTTCCGAAGCCATATGGCTTCACAACTGGCGGGACATGCAACGATGTATTCTGCTTCTGTCATGCTGAGAGCAATGCTTGATTGCTTCCTATTCTGCCATGAGATCATGGCTGACCCTAGACTGAAACAACACCCTGAATTGCTCTTTCTGTCAGAGACACTTCTAGCCCAATCTGAATCGGTATAACCACTCGGTCTGAAGTCATGATCTCCATTATAACTGAGACCACAATCTAATGTAGCCTTAAGGTACCTCATCACATGTTTTGCAGCAACCAGGTGAACACTTCTGGGCTCTACCAGAAATTGACTCAAGGTGTTCACAGTAAAACATATATTTGGCCTGGTGTTCGTCTTAACATCAACAATCCAATGATCTGTCTGTACAACGTAGCATCAATCAATTCTGACGAAGTGTCAACCAAGAGCTTCAACTTTTTTTCCATGGGTGTATTCATGGATTTGCACTCCAACATATCAAATCTCTTCAGTATTTCAACTGCATACTTCCCTTGGTTAAGGAAGATCTTCTCTGGGCTCTGCCAGACCTCAAGGCCTAAGAAATAGTGCATTAGGCCAAGGTCTTTCATCTCAAATTCTGCAACGAGCTTCTTCTTACAATCAACGATGAGCTTTTCTTCTCCAGTTAAGAATAAGTCATCCTCATACAACAACAATATAACAGGCTCATCATTCATAACCTTGAAGTAAAGGTTAGAATCAACTTTACTCTTGGTAAAGCCCAAGCTTGTCAGGAAACTGTCAATCCTTCCATACCAAGCTCTAGGAGCTTGCCTTAATCCGTACAAATCTTTCTTCAACTTGCAGACACGAGTCTTCTTGTCTTCAACTTCAAACCCTTGAGGTTGTTCTATATACACTTCTTCTTCAATGACACCATTCAAGAAAGTTGTTTTCACGTCCATCTGGTGTAACTTCCACTTCATCTTAGCCGCAAGAGTTATGGTGGTTCTGATTGAAGTGTATCTGGCTACAGGAGCAAACGTCTCTTCATAGTCAATGCCTTCCTTTGAGAAAAGCCACGAGCAACAAACCTTGCTTTATATTTCTCAATACTTCCATCAGCAACATGTTTTATTTTGAAAATCCATTTGGAAGATACCACATCCTTGCTCTTTGGTCTGAGAACTATTACCCATACATCATTCTTTATAATGGATTGGTATTCTTCTGTCATGGCATCTGCCCATTGTTTCTTCTGAATAGCTTCTTCAAAGCAAGTAGGCTCATTCTCTAAGAGATCACACATCAAAGTCATATAACTGGAGAATGGCTTGGGTTTCTTGACTTGTCTCATGGTTCCTTCGGGGGCACCATACTTCTCTCCATCTTGAATAAGTTCCCTAGCCTAGGTTGGCTTTCTCTTGTGGGAGATCGTCATCTGGGGAGGCTCTTGAGATTCTATTATGTCATGATCTTCTAGAATCTCCTCATTAGGGGAAGTTATGACTTCCCTCACTGGTTTTGCAACTCTGGGAGCCACAGACTCTTCTTCATATACTTCTTCAAGCTGTCATCTTCTTGATTTCTTGAGTGCTGCATCTTCATCAAAGGTTACATCCCTGTTGATCTCAATATGATGGTAACCTAGTATATAAACTCTGAAGGCCTTAGAGACCTCACAATATCCAACAAATATTTTCTTCTTTCCTAAAGGGTCCAACTTGGTTCTCTTCTCTTTCAGAATGTGTACAAATACTGGGCAGCCAAATATTTTGAGATGGCTTACTTTTGGCTTCTTTCTGGAGAACACCTCTTCAGGGGTCTTGAACCCAAGTGCACTATGGGACAATCTGTTTTGTACATATACTGTTGTTTTTGTTGCTTCTGCCCATAAGTGCATTGGAAGATCTTGATCATGGATCATAGTCTTCATTGCTTCCATTATAGTTCTGTTCTTTCTTTCTGCTACATCATTTTGTTGAGGATTGTAGGGAGTGGTGAGCTCCCTCTTGATCCTATCATCTTTGCAAAAGTTTGCAAACTCTTTTGAGGTGTATTCTCCTCCATTATCTGACCTGAGTATCTTGATCTTTCTTTCAAAGAGATTCTCTATCAAGGCTTTGAATTCCTTGAATTTACTGAACAC
>ML820871.1:40624-53991 GCA_009831015.1 Picea engelmannii
CATATAGTACATCCTTCATCTTCATTGGGGTCCCTGAATCAAGTTTGTAATTTGATTCTCCTACTCCTTTGATAGGGTATTGATAATCATCTCCAAGTGTAACTTTCTGGGGAAACTTCTTTTCTGTGAGGCAAGAGAGAATGTCTCTTTGACCTGTCATGTGCTTGGAAGCACCACTGTCTATGAGCCAAGTGTCCTCACCATGTGACACTGATCCTGAGAGGGCAGAGATTAAGACATAGTCTTCAATCTGTTCTTTTATCATCTTTGTGGGTGGCTCTTCATCTTCAATTGTATGGGCATGGTGCCTCTTGTTTCTCTTCTTGTATTCTTCTCGTCTAGCTGGACAATTTTTAGCAATATGTCCCATCTTCTCACAATGGTAACATTGGTAGGATGAGAAATCTTTTTCTCTTCTTTGACCTTTTTGAAAGTTCTGGAATCTCCTTGGAGGGTGAGATTCTTTATGTATGAATTTGTTTTGGGGGTGAGACTCCTTATGAGTTTCTTTCTGGAAGTAAGACCTCTTTCTTCCTCCTTTAGTATGAGTAGCTATGGTTTGATCTTCATCTCTTGATAGTAATGCTTCTCGGTTAGCTACTCTTGCTTCTTCTTGAACACATTCTTCCCAAAGACTGTCAAAGTGTAGTTTCTCCTTTCTGGCACAAATAGTTTGGATGAATGCATCCCAAGCTCTTGTGAGACCATTAAGGGATGTCATTATAAGTTCGTCTTCATCTATAGTATCATCAATTGCGTCTAGCTGTTCTTTGAATTGTGATATTCTGGAGAAATAATCTTGAATTGTTTCTCATTTCTGCATCCTTGTACTTTTGAGTTGAGTTCTTAGATTCATCTTTAGATTGTTGTTCTTTCCTTCATACAATCTGGTTAGAGCATCAAACATTTCTTTCAGAGTCTTCTTTGAAGCCACTTAAGGAATCAAGTGATCTTTAATAGAATTTGCAATGATTCTCTTGGCCCTAACTGTGTCCTTTTGGTGTTTTGCTTTATCTGCAACATCAATAGGTTTTGGTACATCTTCTTTGATGAATCTTGCTAGGTCATTCTCTTCAAGAATGAGTGCAATCCTATACTTCCATGCACGAAAATTTTCCACACCTTCTAGCTTATCAACAAGCTTAGTGCTTGCAGACATCTTTACTTGAAGCTAAGAAAATGACCAAAAATTGAAAATGCTCAAAATTTAATTTCGAACTTACCAGGAGGTGCGCTTGGTTGAGGTGAGTAGCCCGGTACAGTTAGATTTCAGAAAATCCAAAATTTTCCCCTTCAAACTTGACCAGTGGAATTCTGGATTGGTACTTTTGTTACTGGTTCTGGTTTCCTAGTTTTCTCGTACTGGTGAAAACTAGGGTTTCACTTTTCGGGAGTTCTATCCACTGAAAAAATGCGTTGAAGGTGCCAAAGAGTTCCCTAGGCTAGGGTGCACTTTTTTAGATGGTTTTTAGGCTGAAATTCCTCTTCAATAAAAGCCCTAATTTTCTTGTACGACAACAGTGACGTTTTTCTTTATCCAGTGAAAGATGCTCTCTTCAGCTTAGCTCTGATACCATGTTAAGGTTTAAGCTATTATTAGGTTTCTTTTCAATTTACTTGATAACCATAGCATAGATAGGATCACTGAGAGAAACACAATCACAAGGTACACACAATTTATCCTGGGAAACCCTCATGGGGGAGAAAACCCTGCAAAAACTTCCTTAATATAGATAGCCATTTCAATGCCAAGACAATAAACCAAACACTAGAGAATATCCTCTACTGAGCAATGTGCCTCTCTCTTCCTTCTTCTCCCAACTGCAACTACCAGACTTGCGCACTGAGTGAGCGAAATACTCGATCAATTGAGGCGCTGGCTTCCTTTATTTATACAAACTGGCAAGAGCTGGAAAGGTGTCTCTTCACTGGGCAGGGCCGACTTGTCTTCTTAGTGGTTAAAACCACTTTAATTAGCCTGGGGGCCGACTTCTAAATTTGCATAATATATTTAAGGTTTGACCAATCCACAAAAGGGGATTTGGTCAATTACAATGCTCGACATGATCAATCCACAAAAGGGGATTGATCTAATGAATAATAACTCAATAATAAATAGAATACTCTTTGCAGTTACAATATTTCAACAGTTGAGGGGATACTCATAGTTAGATTGAGTATTATGAAGAAGTGGTACCTTTGACAGTCGATGTTTGAGGGGACCATGGTAGTTATTTGACCAATCACTGTACAATCGAGTTTTTTTGGTTTGAGGAGCCGCCTGAATTCTTGGATCATAGGGGTAGTTCTTTGACCAACCGCTACACACTTGAGTTCTTTTTGTTTCGTGGAGCCACCTGAACTTTTGGATGTTTTTACAAATGTTTTACTCACTATTATTTTGGAGAGAAACATTTCTAAAAGTACAAAGTCTTGTTGTCTCAAAACTTCTGTTCAGTGTTTACATATATTTCTGAGTCAATATTAGGTTTTAAGCTCACTTTTATTCATTCACATAGAATCTAGAAGGAGATGCTTTATTCTTAAATAAATCTCTTCATATCATAGATATCACATCACTTTAAAAAATTTTGAAAACATTTTTTGTAGTTTATTTGGAATTTAAATGCTATTTGGATATTCCATTAGTTTTCTTTTCACTTTCATGACTGTGTACCTAATTCTTTTTTTAATGTGTAAAAATATGAATATTTCCACATTATATAATGATCCGAATAATGGTATAATTAGTTACAATTATATATCAATATTAGTGAAAAGTCATGATCATAAGTCACTACTATTTGTTCTGTGTTCAGCTGGAAGATTTGGCAAATCAGTTAAAGAGGCATCATCCTTGTTTGAGGCTATATCAATAACCATACATTCATGTTTATTGTGAACGCAATATGCTGGCTGATGCCCTTTCAAAAGAAAGCCAACAGGTTGAAGCTGGATTATCTATTTTTGAAGAATCTATCTTTGGAACCTTGACAAAGTCAAGGTCTTCTCTATTTTGATTTGACGTCTAGGTTTGAGAAGTCTTTCTCACTGTTTTTCGTTTTTTATATTTACAGTTTATAAAATGTCAAGTAAATATCTGAGGACTGTCACGAGTCTTATTTTTTTGTGCCTATTTATGGAGGATAATTTCTACAGGAGAGTGTAGGGGTGGGGATTTCTTGCTTTGAGCTGTGATCTTTTTGATCATATGTATTCAGGGGTAAAGATGGAAGCCTTTTTACTTTCACCTACTTTTGTACATGTTCTTAGAGCACATAAAGAATGTGATTTCTATTCTATCTTTTGGATATAAATTACGTTTTTTTCCGTGAAAAGAAAGTCACCACTATTTGTTCTATGGAAAATATATAAATATACCCCAACTCTTTTTTTCCCAATCACATTTTAGTCTGTAATATATTTTATTATTTAATAAATATTTATTGGGTTTTGTCCTTTTTTCCCATAGGTTTTGCCCCAGGTGGTAACATAGCGTTTTCTTCAAACTACAAACTTCTTTTGAACAACTGTTCCACTCTTACACCTCATAGTTTGTTGCTTTTTGCCATCTGTTTTTCTGCCTCACTTTTGTAGCATTAAAAGAATATAAAGAATGGAAGATGAAAAATTCAAAAGAAAAAGGCGAAAGACGGAAACAGAAAAAGGAAAAAGGAGTTAAAAGGTGTGTGTGTGTGTGTGTGTGTGTCTTTCTCTCTCTCTCTCTAACTCCAATAAATAAATTTGTTCTCAATTTTTGTTTTTTTGATTTGGGGATAAGAGACCACTATAGAGCAAGTAGGTCTTAAAGGACTTTGAAATGATAGACTACATATTTTAAATTTGTTCTCAATTTTCAGTTTTTGATTTGGGGATAAGATGTCCTATAAATCAAGTAGGTATCAAAGGATGTTAAATACATATATATTAAATTTGTTGAACTACAAGGGTTAGCTCAAGTGGTTTGACTTCGTGTTGCAAATATTGTGATATTATTGCGGACATCGCGATATATTATGATTTGTTCTGGCCGGCGACAACTTTGCTTACAAAAATCATGGTCTTTTATGATCCCGATATATTCAAAATTATCGTGAGTTAATGGAAAAAATCGCCAAACCCATTGACATTCTGCTATAAAGACGGAAATTTGACTTTTTTTTTTTAACTCATTTTGCAAAATAGGCTGAAGAGGTTTGAGAGAAAATGAGATATCCACCATTTTCCTTCAAGCTATGGAGTGGAAATAGAGTGTTTTCATTTGGCATCAACCATTTATTGTGGTGTGGGGATTGATTCCCAATGATTGTTTCTGTATTTGATTGTATGTGTAACAATTTCAACATGGTTTTTGTTTGTTTTTTGAGATTTTTTATAGGTTTTGCAATGTCCATTAGTTTTCCCTCTTCTTGCTGATTTTTAATGGGAGATCTACCATTTATTTAGATGTTATTTTTTTTATTTGCAGCATTCCTGTGTGTTGAATTTTGATTCTATTTCTTCCCCCCACAGGTTTATTCATGCTATCTGAAAATGCTGAAAGCTTTGGACCTTATGTGGGAATACGGTGAGCTCGTTGAGCTTAATAATTGACAAAAGTTGATTTACAAGTTTTGTGGGAAGGAAACGATGGAGGGAATCAACGAGTTGAAATGCCACCTTGCACAAATTCAGGGGCATGGAGTGGGAATTTGTCCAAAATCAAGCCCATAAATCATTCATAGTACCAATCAATCACTTCTTGACATGGGTAAAAGGAAAAATGAGACTTGAGCTTCCAACATGAGGAGTTGCAAGATTTGGGGTGATAGGAAATGGGAGATTCTCCTTGGCCTCTCCTTCCACAATGGCCTCAACGACCTAACCTTTCTTTGTCTCGAGAACCACAGTTGGTGCACAACCTTCTTTTAGGTTAGTGATTAAAATAAAGGAGAAGCAAGAAGCAAACAAGTTTGTGGGTAGATGTTTTCTATGGAGTGACATCCCTTTCAGTAGTGCCAAGAACAATTTGTTTTATCCGTTTATGTTTGACGTTCTTGCTATTGTTGGCATGGGGTACAAAGCCCATACCTATGACAAGTTGAGAGGGCCTATCCTTCAAAATAAAAAGCTCGATTTTGCACTCTCAGATTGCAGGAGCCTAAGGAATCAGGGGAAGTCACTGGATGCATCGTGATGTTAGACAATTGGATTGATTAGAAGGGTAGGACCCATCTTAATTTCTTGGTTAATATTCCCAGAGGGACAATGTTTAATAAATCTATTGATGCACCCATACATGTTAAAGATGCAACATTAGTATGTGAGTTGTTGGATGGGTTCATCCAAGAGATAGGTTTACAGAATGTTGTCCAAATCATAACGAATAATGCTACTAATTATATGGTTGTTGGCAGGTTGCTTATGCTGAGGTATTTGACTTTGTTTTGGACTCCTTGTGTTTCCCATTGCATTGATTTGATTTTAGAGGATACATGCAAAATTGCTTATATCAAGGATATCATTGAATTGTCAAGGAGCATCACAAAATTAATTTGTATTCATGCATTTGTGCTTAGCTTGATGAGACAATTCACAAATAACAGGGAGTTGGTGCATCCTACAATTACATGGTTTGCCACTAGCTTCATTTCTCTCCCGTCTCTCTTGACTTGTATGTGGGAGCTGAAGAGAATGTTCCTTTCAGATGAGTGGCATGCTTTATCATTTAGCACTAAATCGGAGGGGTAGGCCATATTTAGGCTAGTGTCAAACAAGGAGATTTTTTGGGTAGGAGTGGAGGTCTGTGCCATTAGGGAACCTATTGATAGGGCCAAAGAATCAATTTATGAGACTATTGATAGGGCCAAGGAATCAATTTATGCCTATTATGAGGGCAAAGGAGATGAGGGATATGAGAAACTATTATTGATATGGTGGATGATTGACGAGTGATGGAACAATACTCTCCATTGCCCCATTCATGCTGCAGGGATCTACCTCAATCTCGTGTTCTTTTAGTCTTGTGGTTTTAGATTTGATGTTGAGGTTATGGACAGATTCCTCACATGTGATCAAAGTATGGTGCCAAGTTTGAAAGAACATGTGGAGATTTCTATAGAATTGGAAATATATAGGATGGTCATTGGAATTGTTATCCTTGTTCCTAGGGATAACTAAGGAGATGATGTCTCGAGGCCCTCAGGTTGTAGACATGGATTATCAAGAGGAAGATGAGCAAACAGAGGCCCCTATCATACCACATATCACCATCCGATCTATGGTAGCAGATTCCACCATACCCACCTTAGTTCACAAAGGACGACAGGTCTTGCTCCATGAGGTGACAAGTAGATTCCACCATACCCACCTTGGTTCAGAGAGGACGACAGGTCTTGCTCCATGAGGTAACAAGTCCAATGTTGTGGTAAGTGTCATTCAAATAAACGAAGCATTTGAACATGTTGCAAAGAGTCCTTTTTTGATTTAAACGTTTGCTTGGAAATTATGCCTTTTGCCTTATTTCACCTTGGTGGTTGACATGGTTTCCTAGTAAGTGGCCACTCTCAGGGAAAGGGTTGCTACTGGGGGGTCCCCTTGAAGGGTTATCGTACCATTCCCGTTCATACTTACCACCTTCCATTACTTCTTCCCCTCCATTTCCCCGTCTTTTAGGTTTTCGGGCTTATTAACCCAAGAAGGGCATGTACCTCATTTCATGGGAAGAAGGGGCCACTAGGCTCGGAGGTGCCCTAGCAAGAACATCATGCAATAAAAGCTCGCCCTTGGATCCCAAGAGCAATGAAACACCTCTTCAAATGAAAATGAGGGACCCATAAAATAAATAACTAATTAATCAATCATGCTTTCCAAGGTAGAGCGTTCATGGGCTATGCATTTCCTTTTTAGTGCCCCTTATTGACTTCAACTTGGAAAAGCATGTAAACCAAGGTAGAGCGTATGTGGGCTATGCATTTCCTTTTTAGTGCCCCTTATTGTCTTCAACTTGGGATCATGTGCAAAATAAATAATAAAGGGTTTGGAAAAATATGCTTTAAAAACAAAAAGAGGAAAATGATGTAGCTATCCCTCAACAAAGGCACCCATAAATGAGATAATACGAGCCCTTGTATGTCATGAAACCCCATACCTAGAAGTCTAAACCCATACACCTCACATTCACTACATGACCTAGATAGAATTCTCCTTGGGACATTCCCTACTTGAGGAATTGGTTCACCCAATAGGTCACCATGACAACCCTCCATACTTATATTTGGCAAGTTGTATAAGGTCTTTGAGCATTTGTTTATTTTGAAAAGGGGGGATTTGATGCACATGTTCGGGTGGTTCTTTTATTAGATATGGCTTACTTGGCATGATATTGTGACTTGTAGACCCTTGGAGGGCGAATTTGTTTGTCTTTGCAGGGCGTTGACATGTGGAAGTCTTTTCATGAAGGCACTAGGTCACTTGGACCTTCATTTGGGGCATGAAGCCCACAGGTTGGATGATGTACCCCCTCTCTCTTTGGACACATGGGAGAGGGAACGTTGCCTTTGGAGGCACTTGGAGACCATGAGGAGATCACACTCTAGCCTCTTGCACCCAAACGTTGGCCTTTAAAGGCCTAAAATGTCACACTTGATGCCCTAGATGTCACATGGGCTAGGGTTTTGATGGGGTTTTCATGGTTCATGGTGTTGTAGCTTGGTTTGATGGAGAGAGAGACACTTGACATATGCTAGAGCACTTGGTGGCATGATTTATGGCCTTTGGAGGCCCCATGTCCTTCATCAAAGGCTCAACGTCTCTCCTAGAGGCCCTACGTCACCCTTTTAGGGCATGATGTCACCCCTAAAAGGGGATTTTCTTTTTGTAATTTTGAATTTTAAAGTTGTAAAGGCAAAAAGAGGAGGTCGACCTCCCTAATTTGGTGTTGACATTTTGAATTGTGGACAAATGGGTTTTAGGTGACCTATAAAAAGAAGTTCCCCATTGTCATTTTGAACATAACTCACTTGAGGATTTCATTCCTCTTGGCTGAAATTTTCGCCCTAATTGGGCAATTCGCTACATTGGACTTTTGGTGCAATTGGTTTATGTATCTTCTTCTCTTGTGGATCAATGCTATGCGCTATCTCTTGGAGGTATTCCTTTGCAAGTTTTGGTGATTTATCTTGTGAAAACTAGGGTTTATGCATGTTATCTTTTGGTATTAGTAAGATTTTCTGCAATTTGTATGTTATCTTGTTAGCTTCATGGTTATTTTGTTTAAATCCTTGGAGAAGTATAAGGGCATACACCCTCCATCAAGATACTTCATCTCTTGTTATTGAAATCTCATCTTAAAGGATTGCTACCGGAAGTAAAACGGCTTACACCCCGGTAGAGTTTTATCCTTGTTAGGGTTTGCTTGCTCTAGGAAGTTAAAGGGCTAACACCCCTAGAGAAGTAGTAAAACCTAACCTTACACAAGAGACTCCATCAACCAATTGAAAAAGGCACTAATCTATTGCATCGAAGATTGTATATTCATGCATTGGTAAACGTGGATATTGATGTTTTGAATTGTTCAAGTGGCTAGTTATTTTCTGCATGCTAAAAGCTTTCTAATGCCCTAGTGGCGTCTTGTTTTGGCCAAGATTACTTACCACTGTAATAGCTTTTTAGCTACAGCCATTATGGCTGCAGCAATCTACTCTCTTTCATGTACTTACACTCTTTTCTACCGCTGAAAATTGCAAGTAAATAGTGCTAATTAATCTACTTGTTAAGGGCTTTTGTATGAGTTCTTTGCTTGTGATTTTCTGTGGCTAGAACTTGCTGCTGTAGCAAAGTTTGCTACAGCCACAAGGCTGCCCTAATACATTGCTGATAACATCTTTTCGCAGCCCTATTTTGCCATCAAAAGTTGAATTTAAGTGTTGGAATATTATCTAAATGTTTTGGGCTTAATTATCCAATAATCATTTGAAGACTTTGATGGTCAGTTGTGAAGCTGTTATAACTTACTCATTGCTGATACAAAACCGATATATGCTGCAGTTCTGGGACAACAAGCTCATCTTGCTGATTCCCCTTAGGTTTTGAGGCTTATATTGCAATATATCGTCTTGTTTCGGTGTTCTAACATTGTTTTGCAGGGATATAACTCTGACAATCATATTTCACCTTCCAAGACCTCTCTTCCAGGCCTCAAATCTTTTCCTTGACCGTGACCATAGGGGTGTTCCTCTCACATCTCTCTTTTCTCATTGCAATCCCCCTAGGGTCACCCAAGATTCCCCCGTTGTGGTGATTTCATCATCATTAAAGCGAGGGGAGTGTCTATCTAAGGTGACAGTGGGTAGGTACTCCCGTAGTTGTCACACTTCCATGGATTGGGCTTTGCCCAAGCTACAGATCGTGCGATAACAAGAACATTTGACATTGACATGGTTGTTCAAGACAAGAAGATCAAATTGCTAGGTAAGCTTCATTTTGTTTCAAATTTCAAGGTCTCTTCTTCCTTTGTTTCAAATTTCAGTGTCTTTTCTTATGTTTCATTCTTTGTTGTAGATGCTTGGTGGACAAGCTATGGCACAAGAGTACCTGATTTACAAAGACTTGCCATTCGAGTGCTTAGCCAAACATGTATCTCTTCAGGTTGCAAGTGCAACTGGAGTGTGCTTGAAAAAATACACACCAAGAAGTACAATAGGTTAAAAATTTTAAAATTAAATTTTGAATTCATTATAAATTAAAATTTATGCCTCTCCACCCTTAAATTATGTATTATAATTTATGACACTCATAGAGGTTGGAATCCCAATGCCTTAATGACATGGTTTACGTCTACTACAATCTCTAGTTGTGGGTGAGATAGCTTTAGAAAACCCGGGATGTGGAGGCCATTTTGTTGGATGGGATTGACACCATTGCTGCATGGAGGGTGGAGATTGAGAGGCTTATCATGAACTTGGCCCCTAAGTGGTTACAAGAGGAGGCATAGGAGGAGGTGGTAAGGGGGAGTGTGGTAGAGTAGGAGAATATTCCAGAGCAGACACTGTTGTAGGGGGTGGCTATTGACATTGGGAGTGCACCACCACCTTCATAGACACAGTCACAGTCATAGTCACAGACACAACGACTTGGACTTAGTAGTAGCACTAGTAGAGGACGGTAAAGTCTAGTGACAACACTAGGGCTGCCTTCTTTTAGAGGACATCAGAGTCCAACATAGCTCTAGGGCCTTCATCATCTAGAGGAAGAGCCATTATCTTTGCTCATAAAAGGGGTAGAAGGAATCACTACTTTATTTATCCGATTTCATTGTAGATGATTGATGATAATGAGATACATTTATTATATTTTTTATGATATTTTGAGGCTAAGGAGTCTGGACTGAGGACACGATTCAGTATTGATGTGTGATGTATCACTGGACATCTTGTACATCTTATATATCAGTTTTCTTTTCATATTTTTTTGGCAATGTGTTTATTTGATGTTGTTGTTGCTTTAGATGTTTAAAAATTGAAAAAAAATGAATATTTCGTATGTTTTAGAGTTTGTTGATATTTTTCAACTTTTTCCCCAATGTTGTCGATAAGTTGTTTTCTGGACCCTTGGAAATATATTTTCTAACACGATATTTGCAACATTGGTTTGACTTTGACTTGCAATGCCAAATCCATAAGGACCAATGAGGTCATGCAGTTGAATCTACTTGGGTCCCTTGGGTTTAGGCGTACATATTGGTTCCCAACAACATTAACCCTAGGTGTCATGCACAAAATGTGAGGAAGCACTTAGAGAGTTTCCTCAAGGAAATTTTCCATGGAAGCAAAATTATATTAAACCCATTGGAAAGGGTCATGTTATTTCAGTACGAAGGCTATTTATTATGGTAACTAGGCCTCTCTTACAACAACACTCAAAGGTTACATCATAACCTAGCATGAAGCCTAATGGTTAGCTTGAAGGTTAATACGATGGAAAATAAGCATGCCGCTCCAAGTTGGCAGATCCCACACAAAGGGAGCATGCCTGCTAGGAATTGAACTTGGGTTAGCCTCATCACTGCTGCTCCAAGTTGTCATTAGACTACAACTCGACATACCAACTTCAATGGTCAGCCTTAAGGAACATGGGCATATATTATAATAATAATAATCTAATTTAAGGTCTTAACCTAGAAAGACGCCAAATTGACACGAGACCCCCTTGTTTGTGGGACAAGGGACCCTCTTTGGGCAATGATTTGACTACTTACTCTATAGAGTTGCACATACGTTACTACCCTTCGGATTCGAACCTGTGACATTGAAGGGGGAAACACATGTTCTTAACCGTATGCCATATATACATTGATAAGAAACAAACTCTTAGAATAGGTCATTTTCAATTATTTAGTTAAGTTCATTAATTTAATCCTTATCAAATTAAATTTGTTCGCATATTTTGTTTTTTGATTAGAGGATAAGAGGTCCTATAAACCAAGTAGGTCCCAAAGGATGTTTTTTTAATAGTGAATGTAGATTTTGTATTAGAAAAAGCTGCAGCTGGACTGGACAACGATGTAATATAAAAGTTTAAAGACTAGCCATAGCCCACCGACAAAAAGAAACATATCAAATTCCATAATATTCTAGCAATACCTACCTTAATAACATATTCATGGCAAGTATACAGCCTTACAAATTGGGATAAACATCAAAGTTCCATGATAATACGTTGCAAATATAAAGAAAATAGACTAAAATTTCTATCCAGGAAGGGAATCAACAGTTAGGTTGACCCGGGTCTCCATAGCTTCATTTTCTTTTCACATATCCTCGTCCAGTTGGTCCACAAGGATGGCTGCATCCAATGGTTCCTCCACAACCACAGTAGGGTTGCCTTGTACATCCATGTCCCCATTGTTGAGTCGAGAGAAGCCATTGAATGATGAATCCCCCATTGACGTTGAGGTCAAAGGGGTAGGAGACGATATTACCTCTTGTGGGAGACGAAGATGAACCACGATTCTAGAGACTAGGGTTTTCAAAGAAACCAGGTGAGATTCCATCTCCAAGTATTTCCTACAAGTGACCTGCATGAAGACAGAGGCCTCTTTCTTCGATTCCTTGAGCTCTAGAAGGTGTGATGCAGTTTCCATAGTGCAATTATCCTTGACTCGATTTGTTGCCCTCAATTTCCTTTCACAGTCCTCTTGTCGCCTATTCCTCCTCGTTGTGGAATTCATAACAGTACAATGGGCCTTAACAACCTCTCTTTCACACCTTTGTATGTCGTGTTGAACTTTTCTCAGTTCACACAAGACGCAACGTTTGTGTCAAGACTCGACCATGATAATGGCCCATGTTGACTCGGGAGAGGAGAGTGTTCCAATGCGATGCTTCCTTGAAAATTGTAGCAAGATGACACCAAACTTGGATCCAATCTTTCCTATTAGCTACACTTTTTATTGCATCCTCTGCAGTTGCATTGCATAGGTTAAGAACAAGGGCATGCTCACTAACTAAATTCCATTTTAGAACTGTCCAAGTATTTAGCCCACACACATATTTCTGCAGGTCCATCGTATTGCTCAAATATTCACACGTTGGTGGAGGAGCTGTTTGGAGTAATGGGTGTTGTGGGAGTATTAACTTCCCATCTATTCGAAGATGCATGGCGATACACTTGTTGGCTCTTGGATTAATCATTCAAAGTGATGTTGGATTAACCATTCGAAATGATAATGAATTCATGGGAGGGGTGTGAGAAATGGGACCCCCCCAATTTACCATTATATAACCTTCTTTTATTTTTACTCCTTGATTGGCCTGGTAATCAACCTCTCTGTTTCTAGCTCTTCGAATCTGATGATAGGAGATGGATTCAAAGTGGTGAGTCAAAGCGATTATCCTTTGCATGAGGCATAGACTAAAGTTTTGAAGGGGGATTTGGTGAAACAATGATCGTATAATGATCATAGAGTCCCCTATGATTGTTACTTGGACTATGCCTTTCTCCTTTAGCATAACTATTCCTTGGTATATTGTTAAAGCCTCTACCTCGTTATTGGTGGCATTCTCCAAACCCAAAGCATACTTTGTTTCCTTTTGTCCATCAGAGTCATAGATCCCCTCTTGCACAAGCCACCCTTAGGTCCCATAGGATCTTAAAATGGCAAACTATATATATATATATATATATATATATATATATGTATGTATGTATGTATTTTTTTTTTCCAAGGAAAACTTTGTGGGGAAATCCAAGGGATGCTTTCCTACATTAGTGGATGGCATCCCTAGTAAACCCGTTGGTGTAGATTAGTGTGCCTCACCTAGGGGGATTCAAATTGGGCACTTGTTGGCACACACCTAGCCAAATGTCCAACAACATTGGTGACTACC
>ML820871.1:54041-76385 GCA_009831015.1 Picea engelmannii
CAACACACCAAATTGGTGTATGAGACCCCCTTGTTTGTGGGACAAGGGACCCCCCTCCGCCCAACGATTTGACTGGTAAAGTCTACGAAGGTATACATACCCTACCCCCCTCTGGATTTGAACTTGTAAAATTGTTATGAACATAATATATAATAATAAATATAAATACATTATAATAGTTAATGAATAATTAATGAAGAGACACCTTCCCAATGAAAGGTCACGTCTCTTCATGGAAGAACACCCCTACGTGGGTATATAAGGCCCTCATTCTCATTCATACTCTTATACATTATTATTTAATATATTATCCTTTATGGATTATAACCTGTTGTTCTACCTACATTGGGTATTTACTTGGTGAACTGGCTTGGTTCACCACAGTGGTATCAAAGCTTCGTCTCGATCCAAATTTTGGCCACAAATAGAGTTTCTCTAAAATCAGGTCTTTGACCTCATATTGGCCATTGGCCATTTATAAATCAAATATTCTACACATTTCAGCGAAGGTAAAAAAATCATTCTGCACAAAATCAAAAAAAAAAAAAGAAGAGGAGGAAAAAAAAACAAAAGAAAAGAAAAAAAGGAAAAGGTTTTTCTTAAGGGGCATGTGAAGAAGTATAAGTGCACACCAAGAAGTTTGAAAGAAATATTCCATATTTGGCATTAGTTAAGTTAATTGTCATTTAAAAAGTGAGAAAAAGTAATTTAAAAGAAAAAGTTTCAAAGAAGAGGAAAAATGAATATTTTGTTTTACCTTTGGAGATTTACCATCCCATGGTTTTAGAAAACCATTGGCCCATGGTATTCCATACCATATATAATATGTGTGTGTGTGTATTTTCCTCTAAAGAAGTATTTCACACTACTTAGGGTCGCGTTTGTTGAGTCCTAACCGCCGCTAGCAAATAGCCAAGAGTATAAAAGGGATTTATAAGGTACTTTTTATAAAGTATAAAAAGGATTATAAAAATTGGAGTTAAAAGATATATAAGAAGGAATGAGTATAACTAAAAGAGTTCTTTTGGAAAGTGTGAAGGTAATATTAAATTATTTTTCATTACTTACCAAGGAAAAGAAGAAGAAGAAGAGATTAAGTGAATATCAAATTACTTTTGGTAAAGTATAAATAAAATATTCAAAGTTTTTAAACTCTCTATATATAATTTTATAAAAAGAACAATTATCAAGGATTGTTTTCTTAAAAGAATATAAAGGAATATTGGAGGAAGATATCTATTAAGTCGAGAAGCTTAAGTCTTGTTATTATTAAAGGGATATTATAATAATTATAAGGTCAATTCAAATTAAAAAATAGATTTTAAGGAAGGAATATTTTCTGGTAAAAATCATCTAAGTAGATGCATCGGATTATTAACATTTAGAGGAAATATTCAAGAAAAAGAAGTTAGCATCCACATTTGCCCAGATAAGAAGAAAAATCACATAAGTATGGATTTGGCAAATCAATTAATAATTTCAAAGACAAATGTAATCGAAACAAAAGACTTTTTTTTTTGCAATAAATATGACATCAAGGATTTACCGTTGACACTCGAAGATTATAAACTCGTATCGAATTTCGAGGTTACAACTATATATAAAAAAAAGGTTGATATAATCCTCGGCTCGACTTGGTTAGAGATGCTGGGTAGCTTAATATTAAACCTTGAGAAAAAGTTTTTAATGTTTTCCTACAAAAAGAAAATAAAATTACGTGATGTCTCAGTAAAGTCAGATTCAATATCTATGTCAAAAGATCTTGATTAGATCTCCAAAATACTATTGTCACACAAACAACAATCAATACTTGAGATCCAAAAAGAATGTGACAAAATCGTCATAGACAAGGACGCAAAAATTTGTAGCCTAAAAGCTCATAATCAAAGTTTACTCACCCAGATTAAGAAGATAAAGAGTGATAAGAAGATGGTACAAGACAAGTTAGAACAACTTATCAATAAGGAATCATTGGTAGAAATAGAGACAATCACTGAACCTATGGAACTACATAAGTCTTCAAATGGAAAAAACTTGATGGTGGATAAAGCAATTAATACAGACCCAGTCAACCTTACAACTCAAAGGGATTCAGTTGATGTAAAGAGGCCTTCACATGTCGAAGTAGAAACAAGCCAGGGCTATGAAGAAGACTCAATTCCAAGTGTTAATCAAGAAGAAGCTACAAGTACACAAAGTAAAGATCAATTTTCAAAGATGCCTTATAGACATCCTAATCACAAAATTCGATACTTCAACCAATCAATGTATCCACTAAAACAAATGACAAATATGTCAAAAATTATTACCTCCATTACAAATGATGCTCAAGGTAGAAGTTATCATGGAAGTCAAAATACATCAAATTGTCTACAAGAACCCCATAAAAGCCTCATTGTGTAGAAGATCGATTTAAGGTGGGCAGACTCCCTTACAATTCGACGGTTCTACGCAGTGCTTAGAAGATCCTATCGTTTCAAGTCCTGAACGATCATTAATTCATGAATAAAGAATAAGGAGACCATATTACAAGCTAGAGCAAGAGATAAGTCTTCCTTAAGTATGCTTTGAGGACAAAGCATTTTTAAGGGGAAGGCAATGTTATGAACATAATATATAATAATAAATATAAATACATTATAATAGTTAATGAATAATTAATGAAGAGACACCTTCCCAATGAAAGGTCACGTCTCTTCATGGAAGGGCACCCCTGCGTGGGTATATAAGGCCCTCATTCTTATTGTATCTCATCATTCTCTTTCATATTCTTATTCAATATATATTTTATTATCCTAGATGGATTTCTTCATATTCCAAGTATTTTGGGTATTTCGTGTATGAACAAGATTGGTTCACCACATTGGTATCAATGTTATGAACATAATATATAATAATAAATATAAATACATTATAATAGTTAATGAATAATTAATGAAGAGACACCTTCCCAATGAAAGGTCTTGTCTCTTCATGGAAGGGCACCCCTACGTGGGTATTATTTAATATATTATCCTTTATGGATTATAACCTGTTGTCCTACCTACATTGGGTATTTACCCGGTGAACCGGCTTGGTTCACCACAATAATATACAATGAACACTCAACATAGGGCATTTTTAATCTTTTTGATTTGGGTATAAGTGGTCCCATAGACCAAGTAGGTCTTGGAGGATGAAAAACATAAACCAACAATATGTGTGTTTATATATATATATTTTTTGGAAAATACACCCTGGGAAACCCTCGAGCACTTCCCTTCATTCCAAGGATGATACCTAGTGTAAGGCGAGCTGGATAGACTATTGTATGTTGACTTGGTAGGGACATTGAGTGAGTCCCACATACACAGAGGCATCCAACCCGAGGACTTGACCTTGAGACCTACTTGCTATTCGCAACTCTTAAACATGTGTGCGTCTATATATACAGATTTGTGTGTGTGTGTGTATCGTTTGTCATAAGGAAAACCTTGCTTGGAAACCCAAGGGATGGATGACATTCCTAGTAAATCTGTAGGTGTAGACTAGTGCGCCTCACCTAGGGGGATTTGAATTGGACACTTGTCGACACATAACTAACCAAATGCCCAACAAAATTGATGACAATAGGTTGAGATAACCCCTCATGCTTGTGTGTGTGTGTGTGTGGATTTGTGCATAGATGTCAATTCTTTTTTTTTGGGTTATGGGTAATATAAATATGTTATTGATTGGGAGAAGAAACACCTATTTGGCTTGGAGGGCATATTGGGCAGTAGGAGGTTGTGATTCATTCTTGTTTTTTTTTTAAAATGAGGTTCCCTATTGTGTTCTCGAATAAAGTTGAGTCTAGTTTGGTTGAGCTTTTGGAGTTCTAGTTGTTTAAGAACTTGGAACTACTCAATGTTTTCATGAAAAAGCCAAAGATAGTCCTGCCTAAACCTAAAACTTGAGATCGAATATACTATTGAAGGTTTTAGAAGGTTACACTTTCATGGTGCCTTGAGGAAGAATCGAGGTGCAACTCATGTAATGCCCATGCTATTTTACACAATTTTGGTTACTGCATAAACACACTTGTAAGGTCTTGGCAAGGCTTCAAACAACTTCCAGAAGTTAGGGTGTTATGCAAAAGTTTTAATGAGCTCACTACTCTACACAACCAACAAAGTGGAAATACCACTAACCTTTTTTTTGATTAATTACTTTTATATCTCTTCGTTTTGATTTTACTACTGTTTCTTTTTGTGTGTTGCACTTGAGAACCTTGTACTAGATTTCCACACCTTACTCATTTAATTATTATCAACATCGGGTTGTTGGAAGGGTTAATTCAATGAGCAAAATCTCTTGACTATGTTCATCATATAAGTGATTACTCCAGAGGCTAGATTGTTATGAATATTTTTTAGTTTGAATCAATTAGGCGCATTAAGATTTTGATTGGAGAGCTTTATCTTTTATCTTTTTCAACAATTGAAAAATTCTTTTTTAAGACTTCCATTTCTGGAGTATTTCCTCATTAAACTAAAGGTAACTCTTTATTACCTTAAAAGGCAATCTTGGATCTATCTCTTGGCTTAAGGTTGAATTGTAGGTTTTGCCAACTATGCCTGGCTTATCTTTAGTGCTAGTCTATCTGCTCAATTTGGATTGCTTCCCATAAATAACATTTTATTAGAGTATTTATTATCATCTTCTTTTCACAACTTAGCTACCTCATGTATGATTGGTTTAGGGGTTTATCTAAAAGTTCAATTCCTTTTCTAAGCTTCATATCCAAATCCACACAAACTCATGATTGTATGAAGTGCCAAATATATGTTTAATTCCTACCCCTTGGATTTTTATTTAGGATCATAACAAAACTAAGTAGATAGTCAACACACACACACACACTCGTGTACTCCCTGATATAGATTTGCTTCCACAATTTACATGTATAGGGACATGTTTAACACCCAAAAATGCACTACGATGAAACTGGTGCAACTCTAGAGACAATTCTTGTTGTCAGCTCCATATTTGTCTCTCTCAATTTGTTGTGGTGCTTGTACAACCTTAAGGGGGATACCCTAAGTTGCTTCTCCTAATCTACAACTTAAACTCTAGAATCACAAGTTAGATCAACAAACAAAGAAACTCATAAAAATAAAATAAATTAACTAAAGTTTAGGGTGGATCTGTAATGATAGGTGCCCTCCATTTGAGTTATAGATTCAAGTGAAAAACTAAACAATTGCCAGATCAAGAGTGGAGAAATTGGGTGAGACATTTGGTTTGGACTCTAAATGATTCTCACAAGATCAAGGCATCCTAACCATCATGTCAACTATGGGCTAAGAGAACCACTACGCCAAGGTGAAGAATCTCCTCACATTCCTTTCCTGGTCACTCGAAGGCAAACCTAGGGATAGAATTTCTACCACTATGAACCTTTAAGGTTATGAAATACAACTTCGTTCCACAAAGATTTCACAACACTAGGGGAAAAACACCCACAAAAACGTATAAAACCAATAAATCTGGTTAAGAGAGGGGTTGCAACATTACCAAAGACAATCAACACATAAGAAAATAGCGCAAATGAAAACCAATTGTTTATTTCCACCCACGTCAAAGTCCTAAAAGTGATTACAAGTGAAATGAAAGTATTAAAAACCTTGGGATCCAACCCCTTTCCCCATCTCTAAATAGTAAAACCTAATTTAATAGATATCTCATTGTAATGTTCCCAAGTGGTTTTGCTTGGAACATGTTAAGTTTTTATGGTTTTCTGGTTGTGGCATTTTGTCAAACAGTTTGTGAGTTTGCCTTCTCAATTGCGCTAAGATGGTTTTATTGAGTTTTGCAGCATATAAATGACACACATCAAGATACACAACAATAACAGATACAAAACAAGATGCAATACGAAATAACACAAGAAATAGGCACCAATACCTCAGATCTGAGTTTTATTTAGATATATAGCTGACCTCATACAATAGTAGAGCATATCTGGAATACACATAGCAAAATAATGAGTGTGGCTGATAATGCCTCCAAAATACAAAGCAAGAGAATGATATGAGTCCTCCTGGAACTCCAATGGCTGCATGCAAATCTGATATGCTTGATTTCTTCCCCCTGAAGACTGTAAACTTCAAATCTGGTGTTGATGCATCCCACACTGGCTGGAAAGGCTAGGAAATTCGACCTCTTTGAAGATGGCCTCCAAACTCGGTGAAAGTATTGCCAAACTGTATATCGGGGATGAATAGTGCATATGGAGAAATTACAAGATCAATCTCTCAGATCTAACCCTCCAACTCAAGATACCCTCAATGAATGATGCGCCCCTCTTCAAAATTTCGCCCCAAGCCACAATAAAATATAGAACAGAAGAAAACCCTCCAATAGAAGATGAGAAAGGCTCTCAAGAACCTAGCAATCCCTCTTAGGAAGAGACTTGGCCTTGATCTCACTTCATCTCTTCAAATCAAATGGATCTCCTTCAAACAATGCGCCCCTCCTGCTGGAAACTCCTGCAATCTGCACCCTACTTGCACAAATAACTGACTGAAACAGATCTGAACTGATGTAGAATGGCGAGGGAGGAATCTTTCACCTCCTTGGTCAAGCTTGGATCAAGAACAGGAGAATCTTTCACTCCCTTGTTGATCTCTAGGGTTTATTCAGTCAAAACCCTCAAAACTCCCAAGTACCATGGGCTCTCTAGCTAAGAAGCCAGACATCTAAATATCAATCAACATAATGAGAGAATAGAAGCCCCTATCTCTCTTTTATACCCCTGTTTACCTTTTCTCTCCAAGTGACTTTTTAATTCACTTTTAATGTTTGTTGCTTACGCCTTGTTGAAATATGCACAGTAAATCTGATGTAAATTTTTCATGAAATGGTTGCAAACTTGTAGATATAATGATGGCTAACTCATACATGAAGATCCCCTGGTTGTAGATGACAAATCTGCTCACAAATCACTGGATCTCAAAACCTCAGTGCGCCCTCCTTCAGTAAATTCGCCCAACTTTGAAATCTAATGATTCTAGAGGATAGGAAACCCCCACAAATGGCCAAAGAGTCGCCCTGATGGTGGCTAGGAGTCTCCAATCAAGAAATGGCCCAAACCCAAGCTCCCAAGGCCAAATCGAACCCTTAACCTTCAAGCAAAGCGCCCAATCCTGTAGAAAACCCTCACTGGTGCGCCCCCTTGTCAAACTGATGGCAGAAGTAGATATGAACTGATGTAGAATGGCGAGGGAGCAATCTTTCACCTCCTTGGCCAAGCTTGGACCAGGAACATAGGGATCTTTCACCTCCTTGGCCAAGCTTGGACCAGGAACATAGGGATCTTTCACCTCCTTGTTGATCCTAGGGTTTATTCAGTCAAAACCCCCAAGTACCATGGCCTTTCTAGCTAAGAAGCCAGACATCAAAATATCAATCAAAATAACGAGAGAATAGAAGCCCCTATCTCTCTTTTATACCCTTGTTTACCTTTTCTCTCCAAGTGACTTTTTAATTCACTTTTAATGTTTCTTCATAAAATCACTTTATTAATTAATTAACCTTTTTTCCTCTAAAAAGTGATTAATTTGCCCTTATGGCTTCTTTGGCCACTGAAAGTCACTTTTCATCATCTTATCCTTTAGAGCTTTTCCTCCCGATTCCAATTAGCTATTACACTAAAGTGTTTCTTCACATATTATGCCCAAAATGACATCCTTAGTGAATTTAATTAAAATATGCTCAATAATAACTCAAAATTACAGAAACCGTCGGAATGCAACGAAACCAAGGACAAGCTGTGCGGAATGGATCCTGATGATGAAATATGATGAATAATGTGAGTTGGGCCCCATAAAACTCCTCGATACCTCCCGAGCTCACTATCATCCCCAACTAGCTACTCTGATAGGCATCCCAATCTGTAACATAAGTGAATCCAAATTTGATGGTTGTTATGTTTTCTATGTGTTGGCTCGAATCCTTGCTTTATTTAATATGCATTTGGCTGTCCAACATACAATAATTTCTAGATCTGATATAAGTAATACAACAACCACTTTATTGGCTTATAATGGCTCCAAAAGGCAAGGAAATAGTGTCAATGATCCTCCTTTTCGATCCCCTAATGATGGCTTCCCAAAAGAGATGTTATATCATGCAAAATCCATAATTCCCATCCCATAAATGTGCCCTCCTTGTTGCTTACGCCCTGCTGAAATATGCACAATAAATATGATGTAAATTTTTCATGAAATGGCTGCAAACCTGTAGATTTGATGATGGCTAACTCATATATGAAGATCCCCTGGGTGTAGATGACAAATCTTCTCACAAATCACTGGATCTCAAACCCCCAGTGCGCCCTCCTTCAGTAAATTCGCCCAACTCTAAAATCTAATGATTCTGGAGGATAGGAAACCCCCACAAGTGCCCAAAGAGTCGCCCTGAAGGTGGCTAGGAGTCTCCAATCAAGAGATGGCCCAAACCCAAGCTCCCAAGGCCAAATCGAACCCTTAACCTTCAAGCAAAGTGCCCAATCCTGCAAAAAACCCTCATTGGTGCACCCCCTTGTCAAATTGATGGCAGAAGTAGATCTGAACTGATGTAGAATGGTGAGGGAGGAATCTTTCACCTCCTTGGCCAACCTTGGACCAGGAACAGAGGGATCTTTCACCTCCTTGCTGATCTCTAGGGTTTATTTAATCAAAACCCTCAAAAGCCCCAAGTACCATGGGCTTTCTAGCTAAGAAGCCAGACATCAAAATATCAATCAACATGATGAGAGAATAGAAGCCCGTATCTCTCTTTTATACTCCTGTTTGCCTTTTCTCTCCAAGTGACTTTTTAATTCACTTTTAATGTTTCTTCATAAAATCACTTTATTAATTAATTAACCTTTTTTCCTTTAAAAAGTGATTAATTTTCCCTTATGGCTTCTCTAGCCACTGAAAGTCACTTTTCATCATCTTGTCCTTTATAGCTTTTTCTTCCGATTCCAATGAGCTATTACACTAAGGTGTTTCTTCACATATTATGCCCAAAATGACATCCTTAGTGAATTTAATCAAAATATGCTCAATAATAACTCAAAATTACGAAAATCGTCAGAATGCAACGAAACCAAGGACAAGTTGTGCGGAATGGATCTTAATGATGAAGTATGATGAATAATGCGAGTTGGGCCCCATAAAACTCCTCAATACCTCTTGAGCTCACTATCACCCCCAACTAGCTACTTTGACAGGCATCCCAACATGTAACATAAGTGAATCCAAAAATGGGGACATTACACTGATCTTTTAAGTGGTGTGCCTTCCTTGGCCAAGAATAGTCACGCCGAACAAGTTTAACTTAAATATTAGAAAATGAAGGAAATTCATATTAGTCCTTGAAAGACCAAAATAAGCCGAAGGAACTAGACAATACAACAAACTTTTATAGGCAAATAAAAGTGGGTGCAAGAAGCATCCCATAAAAGGAGATAAAAAGGAGTACTAAAAAACAAGAAGAAATGACATAAAACATACAAGTGGATTATACTAAAAATGTAAACCCTAGAAGGTGACAATGAGCAAAAAACAGTCTAGAGAATAAAGTGCATTACCTCTAGAGGAGGTAGTTAGCCTTGCTCATCATTTGAATTTGCAGTGCAAATGTCAACATCGTGTGCCTTTTGAATTTGTTTGGTGAGTGATATGGATTGATGGGCCTTGGGAGTAATCCTGGGTGGCATCCAAACACACTTGTTGGTGGTTGAGGTAAAGGCCAAAGAAGTGGTAACACCCCTAAGTTCTAGCATCCAATGTCTAGGAACTCCTAGTAGTAGGGAAGAAGCTAGTAATGCATCTTTGAGAAGGTGTCCTATAATGGTGATGCTCCTACACAAATTTGATCCTTTTACAAGCCCTCGATGTGACATGGTTTCAATCTTTGATGGCGTGGGATAGGGAACAATGTTGGACGATCCTAGTGCTGTCTAGTTGAGTTGTTGTGAGGATCTTTACTCCCAGGCATCCCCAACCATGTGGAGGGAGGAGGTAATCTATGTAGTTGTATGTTGTTGCAGAAGAGCTTTGAAGTAAATGTTGCTCGAGACTAAAAGCCTCTCTAATGTATAAAGCAATGCATTCTTGGTCAAAGTATTTGAAGAAGGTCATTGACAATTTGCTCGAGCCCCTATAGAGACAATGAAACGTCCCTCTAATCTCACATAATAAACTAGGCACCTAAAGATAAAGTGCTCCTCAGTCCCTATCTCATGCAATGAACAAAGTTTGTGGATCGATTCTGCCCTAGGAAGATTGTGATCCACCTTAACTCTCAACTAGTTTGAGTACACATGAAGTTGATTGAGAGGGAAATAAAGGTTGTGTAACAAATGGAAATAAAGATATTTTGATTGGAGAATGGGGTTGTTAGAGATGTAGGTGAAATATAAGTAAAACAACAACTTAAGGTGTAGAGGTCCAAGAAGTGTAGTTTAGAAAACTTGGATGAAGCTCCAAAATATGTCTCTCGATTATAGAATTAATTTACTCCGTTAGGGTGATGAGATGTGTTACCCCTTGTAGATGCATGGTTCATTTAACATTTTCATGGGCCTTTCCTCTTTTTCACCGAGCACAACATAAGACCCTTTGAGTTCAGTGGTAGTGATAGGTTGTGAGAGAAAATTTGGAGGTTGTGCACTTTGTTTCATCTTGCTTGAGCACCATTTATCATCCAGGGTGTGCAAGAATATGGTTCAATTGTTGGAGAATGTTTTGGAGTACTCTAGACCACATGGGTGGAGGTGAGCAAGTAAGCAAACCCTAGAAGATGAATGCCTTACCTCAAAAAGTGTCGAAGGCATGATTTATGGTTAGGCAAGGACCAAATGCGGCCCTAGAAAAGAATTTCCCTACATTACAAGAGGTTTAGAGCATGGCATGTGGTAAGACAAAGCTCAGAGGAGCAAAATGCCCTACCTTGGAGGAAGCCCATGCATGACAATAGTGAAGAAAGAGGCCAAGGAAGGAACGCCTTGCTTACAATGATGACATGTAGTGCTAAAGGTATTTGGATGGTCAAATAAGGTTTATTTGATGTGAGCATCCCACCCCACGGATAGAAAGAAGAACATGTGGTTGCTTGATCATGAATATACCCCCTTTAAGAGGGTTGTTTTGTGCAAGAAGGCCTTTAAAGCATATTAGGTGACTTTATGGGGGCATTACACTTTATTTGAGGCATATTCCACCTATTTGGAGGCATATTTCCCCTTTGAGGAGAACTTTGGGGCTAAGGGCACATTATTTAATCCATTTTCACATATTTGGAGGCATATTTCACCTTTTGAGGTATTTGGCAGTAAAGACACATTTTTCGAGGCCTTTTTTACATATATGGAGGCATGTTTCACCTTTGAGGAGGGCTTTGGGGCGAGAATACTTTGTTCGAGGAATTTTCTACATATTTGGAGGAACTATCTTTGCATTAGGAGATGCCATGTGGCATTGTTGACATGGTCAAACTCTCAAAAAATAATAAATGCTTGTCTTAAAAGGATCTCATGAAATAGAAAGATGACAAGTAGCAATATGGACCTATTTTATTCACTCAAAGGGAAAACTCAAAGAGGATTGTAAGGCCTTCTAAAAAGAAATATTATTTTGTGAATTAGGGTTTGATTTGAAGGATATAAATAGAGAAGAAGATTCATTTGCTAAAGGCATGGTTGGAAGTGTAGGAGTTCCCCTCCAAGCTTAGTTGAATATTCTTGGGGGGAAGAAGTTAGGGGACAAGTTCAATGTGAGGTTTTCCATCTCTCTTTTCTTTTCATGGATGATTAGGGTTTTTGCAAGGATTGCGATGGTTTTTCTTGTTGAAATAATCTTTGGAGAAGGGCATGTTTGTCACATAAGAAGAGATTAGGGTAGAGGTTGTAAACCCTCCCTAATCCTTGATGTAACCATGAATTATTGAAGAATATTTACTACTATAATTTTTTGGTTCGGGTTGTTGATTTTATTTTTGAGGGTTCTCCTAGTTAAGGAAAAAGATTAAGTGTGACATGTTATGGTTCTCTTGATCTTGTCTTGAAATCAAATTCGAATAATGGTGTATTATTGGTTGTTCATTCAGTAAGAAGGGTGTCCTACTTTGTCTACTTCATCTATGGTTGCATATTATGGTTCCTCCTCCTTTGTTTATTGGTTGCATGCTATTCTTGGTTATAATTTCATAGTTGTGATGGTGCATCTTATACAAGGGCTCTCACTTATTCTTGCATAATTTGAAAATTTGTTTTGGACTAATTATGACACATCAATGAATGGCTTAACTATGTCTTCTTTGTAATATTCAAATCCTCTTGATCTTTGATCTTGACTCCATTGCCCAATTTGATAGATGTTGGTCTTGGTAGTTTACCATCTCTTTATTTCTAAAGAGTATTTTTAACATTTTTCCAGGTCCCCTCCCCTTCGTGTTAGAAAAGAACCGGTCTAAAGTGAGAGGAAGAGTTGTTGTGGTGACAATCGACAATCTTCTTAAGTTCTCCCTAGGGTTGCACTTGGTTAAGGTACTTTGTAACATTTGAATTGCAAGTTTGGGAGGTAACAAATTGGCATCATAGCTAGGGACAAAGTCCAGTTTTTGAGATTCATTAGATTGGCTACAATGATTTGATGAGGGAATTTTTTTGAAGATCTTATTCTCATCTAGGGGTTCTATGGAAGAACAAAGCCCCCTTTTAGAAGATTTGAAAGTGACCTGCTATTTGTAGAGGTGAAGACATCCAACAGATTTGAAGGCATTCGAAGGCTTACCTGGTGACTCCACTAATATGGAAATGAGGTATGATGGTTATAAACTTATATGTTTTTCAAATTATCATATCAATTGTTCATTTGAATATTTTGAGGTAAAGACGTATGACATCAATACTAGAAGAATCATGGATGGCTGGATGGTTTGATCCATTAGATTTGTCAGATATCATGAGGATCCGAATAATGTCTCTTACAAAGATTGGGACAAGCACATTCCAAAGTTCTAGGTGTTGAGATTTGGGTACCTTGGAAAGTGGTCCCCTTGTGTTTGTGAGTCTCTAAACACAGGGGGAGACTATTACCCATATACCTTTACTTTATATTCTAATTTCACTTTGACTTAGTCACTTGAGTCATAAAGTGAAATTTGTCACTTAAGTCATAAAGTGACAATTAATTCACAAAGTGGGTGAATTAATAGACATAAAACAAACTATGGAAACTTGAGCAAAGTGGGTTTCCAAGTGAGATTTACGAGATGAGATCTCACCCATTGATTAGACTTGGCTAGATCTAATCTAGGCCATTGATCTTTTAGGTTTGGCCAAAGAGAGACTAAAGGAGGCAAAAGGGTAAGGATGAGATTCATTCTTCACTTGAGAGAGTTGAGTGAAGAGAGGAAGAGAGGAAGAAGGGTTTGGAGAAGAAGAGCAAAGGCGCACCATTATTGAGGAGGCTTTGAGCTTGAGGAGGTGCCTTGGTGAGAGGCTAGGGTGCATGAGTTAGAGGCCATTACTTCTATGGAGCGCAAGCTAGGAGAGGGCACACTCAAAGCTTGAGGGCGCAACCAGCTAAGAGGAGGGCGCATTTGTGAATGGGCACATTCATGCCTTGAGGGTGCACTTCATTCTTGGAGAGAGTTTCTTGGAGAGAGCGCACCTTGTGGAGAAGGGGGCGCACGTACTCACATTGCAAGCAAGGGCTTCAAGGAGGGCGCAACACTTCATTCTGGCAAGCAAAGAGGCTAGAGGGGTGCAAGTATATGACTAGCAGGCACAAGTTTTGAGGGACTCCTTTACAAGCTTGAGAAGAAGCTTGGATGTATCTGGTTCCTTGTGTATTTACTTGTTGTTTGCTTTCAGATCTCCAATATATATCTATCTCTCTTACTGTTTTGCCCCAAGGGGGTTTTTCCAGGGTCATGTTGACCAAAACCCCATGTATTCATTTGTCATGTATGCTTAGTTATTATCAGATGTATGTAGTTAAAGATCTAGAGGGTATTTGATGTTTTGAGCTATATGCATGTGCTAACTTTTATGACAGCCTAAACCATATTTTAACCCATGCAAAGAGAGCCTCAAAAGGGCATCAAATCACAAGAGCAAGGCAGATTCAGAGGGGCAGAATATCAGACCTGTTAGCAGCCTTCAAACATCAGCTAGGACAGATTTGATTGCTGCTGTAACTAGGACAGAAATCATTCCTGTAGCAGCCTGTGAGAAACAGTGATGATTTTACTGTTTTGGACAGCAAGATAACTGTCCTAAAACAGTGGGAAAAATCAGTTTGAAACCCTTGATTTTAGAGCCCAGCAAGAGGTCATATGACAGACCTGTTGGGCAGATTTTAGTACCTCAGAAATTTTTCAGGGACATATTGATTTAGCTACACTACATATTACATCTGTCATTGAACTCATTTCAGATCTCAGTGTTGTTCATGAGGTTGTTACGATGAAAATATTTGTATTTGCCTTGGAAGACTATGCCTTAAAATGGCTTGATCGTTGTAGTCCAAAGGAGATATCTTCATTTTCAGGTTTAATGAAAGCATTTCATTGGGTTTGGGATCTTGATTATGTTGAACGATCACACAATTCATATGTTATGGTTGAGATTTGTCGTAGAATGAGAAGAAAGCTTGATGGTTTGGTGCTTGCATATCAAAGTATCACCCTTCTGATCTTTTGTTTGCTAAAGCCACAGATAAATATGATGCACTGAATTCATTGGTTTTTGTTGTAGAAGAGAAATACCTAAAATCAGCCCAAGGAAAGCTTGGAAATGAGTTTCATGGGGATGGCTAGCTTTCTCTTTCATCCTAAGAGCCACTTCTACATGAGATTTCAGATCTGAGTGAGGAGCAATGTGATGAAGTTCTTGAAGACCCTATTGCAGTGCCTCATGAAGATCTTGATGGAGAAGAATCCATGGAAGAATATGCTTTCCATCTTGTTTTGGAAGAAACATCTTTTGTTGATGATGTACATTTGCATGAGAATATTCTAGTAGCCATCCTGATGGACTTTGAGGAGGACAAGGGTTCGGTAAGTTTTAGTGAATTTTCTTTCCAAATTTATAGACATGATGAAATTTTTGAAAGAGTTGAAAGGGATAGATCTTGTAAAGAAACCCTTTGAGGATGAAGGAATTGTAGGTGCTTCCACTAGCTCATGTGATGAAGAACAAGGCAGCCAAGAGGATGATGATGTGACCACCCCTTTTGTGATTGGGTGACGTAGATGGGATATGGATTGCTGGTTTGTTCATGCAGATCCCATCTATGACACACATGGTGAGATATTGACAAATGAAGACATGAATTTGCACCTTCCTTTTCCATTCAGCCTTGAGAGCCACGCCATGGAGCATGGAGAAGATATTAAAGATCCTATTTCCTTTGATCTTGGATAGCCAAAAGATGTTCAGGTATGTGAATTTTCTAGTGTTGGTCAACATCGATGTGTCCTTATCAATGGGGCATATTTCTTGCAGCACAAGGAGCATTATGATTATATTAGACATGAATAAAATTTCCAACCATGGATATCTTTAGCTTGAACCTGATTTATGTATGAAAAATCAGCAAGGGGATGTATTTTTATGTCTGCAATATGTTTGGGAGAGTATCATGCTCACCCTTTGATGTATGGAAGCATTTTGTAGCCTTCAAAAGGAGGGCATCAAGCTCTAGTTCATGTGTTGATTTGTTTTTCTAGATCTGAATTTTTAAGGCTTGCATCATGTGTAGATTATATACAAGGCAGCAAGGAAGGGCAACAAATGTTTTGTAGGTTTATCTTGTAGCTGCCTCCTAAAACCTTGTTGCTAGAAGCTATGATAGGTGATCTACATGGCAGTGAAGGAGGGCGATTGTTGGAGCATGTACATCAGCCTTTGGAGAGGCGTTTTGTAGTGCATGGAGGTGATTTGTGGCTAGATGATGGGCTGCCTTATTCATATTCTAGAGGTGATGATTATATCAGCCTTATCCGACATTGGATAGAGCAAGCATATAGCGGCACACATCAACTTTGGTGTGATCTTGGTGTTTTCTTTCATCTTTAGGATCTCACATCAGTTTTCAGCGATATAGTTACAGAGATTCCAACCCATTCTTGCAAGATGTTTGACATAGCATTGTTTTGGTTTGTTGTCAAACACAACGGGAGAAATCATGTTTTTGAAGAGAGATGATACAGTGGTTGCATTGGCTCTTTCATTTCACTTAGCATTTGCATCTTCCTACTTTAGAGTAGGGTAGGAAGAATAAGCTTGACGTTCACGAGCAATAAATTTTATTTATGCTCCCTTTGGTGTTTTGGGCTAATGGCTTTATTTGTAGTGCTCCTTGCGAATGAGTAGTTAGATGGACATTTTCATGTTTTTATAATGAATTGGGATTGAAGACATTTTGAATTATGTAGTGGGGATGTGAAGTTCTTGATCCATGCCATCTTCGACAACCAACTCTTTGATTCATCTTGCAGGTACAGTAGAGATTTTGTAGTTCTCTTGCTGCACACCAGGGAGTGTAGTCCCCATATGGAGCCAATTGTCACCCCTTGAAAATGCGTGGTTCATTTTGCATTTTCATGGGACTTTCCTCTCTCATTGAGCACAACAGAAGACTCTTGGAGTTCAGTGGCAGTTACAGGTTGTGGGAGACACTTGGAGGTTATGTACTTTGTTCCATCTTGCCTGAGCACCATTCATCCTCCAAGGTGTGGATGAATATGGTTGGCTTGTTGGAGTATGTTTTGAAGGACCTATTAGCACACTTTTCCACCCTCCAATTGAGATGATAAATCTGATATTTCAATGATGAAAAAATGGCTAATTAAAGGAGTAAAGCCCCAAATTGTCACGGGCTAGACCCCTCTCCATTTTGGCTAGTGCTTGCCAGCCTCAGGGGGAGTCCTTAAGGTGATTTGCTGCTGTCTTAAGGTCTGATTTTCTGCAAAATAAAACAGCCGCTGTAATGTTTTGGACAATGTGTTAATTCTACCCAAGACGTGGGGAAAAAGTATAGTTTTTAGCTTGTAGGATCCTACAGGGTTAGCACAAGAAAGATAGAAAGAAAATAGAAAGATAAACTACTCACAAGATAGCTAAATCACAATGAATAGTAATGAACTACTTAATCAATTGGAAGAATTAAATCAAATACCAACAAGAAGAAAGGTTCGACACAAACACAAACTTCTTTCTTATTGGCTTGTCAAAGGGTTGATTGTGCCACAATCAACAAGTCTAGAACCGGTACAATGATCACCCATGCTCAAGTGAAAGTAGCTAGCCTATAGAATGAGAGAGAAGAGAGAGAGAAAAGAAAGATAGAAAGAATATGTGCTGCTGCCACAAAAATCCAACCAATATGCAATGTGAAGCCTGTTGAAATCTGTAAACCTAGCACCTGGCCATTAATTCCGAGCAAAACACATTTACTGAATAACAACATAGCTAGGTTACTTAACCATTAAAATTCAGCGGAAGAAAAATCAGAAACCATAACACATTTGCACAAGAGATTTCGGGTAAACAACCCCTGGAAAACCCCCCGCGGGAAAGCCAGATCTGTGATGATTTTATTAAAAAAATTAGGGCTCTCGTCCTGGGATAATGGCCCTTCCGAGGAAATACAAATGTTGTAGCAGAGAGCCTAGCCCACCTGGCTGCTATCTCCCTTGTTGGCCCCTGCACCCTTTCCTCGGTCCCTGCCCTTGCATACCCGAGTGCTCACTCACTCTTTGTGTACCATCACTGTGTCTCCTCCTCTCACTTAGGCTGTCTTTTATAACCTTGAGTTTACCTTAAGTCCAAAACCCTAGATCTCCTAAAGTTATCAACGACTGAGATCTAATCTCACGTTCACTTTAGATCTAACAGCTAGGACTTAATTTACTTATGAATGCTAAATACCTTAGCATTTAATTAAATCAAACTCAATTTATTACAAAAGTACATTCACTTACATAAAGTGAATCTCCTAAGATTTTGAGAGGCATTTTGGATGACTCCCACGTGTTGACATCGACCGACGTGGAAGTATTTGTCCGATGCTACTAAAGCATCAACACTCCCTCTTAGCGAGGAATGTACTTCTACCATCTGTAGGTGGCTCTGTCTTTGCTACCAAATCCGCTACCATGGTTTCTCTCCAATCCACTTGATCGACTGCTCCCTTTGAACAAAAAACTATCTCTGCCATCTCACTTGGACCCGTCTTTGAAGACTTTTACTGGCCGCCCAAACTTTCTTGCACGCTGTTGGGAGCCTTTGCTTGTTGCCCGAACTTTTTTGCGTGTTACCCTACTGTTTTCTGGGGTGTCTGCCAATTGCTCGGGGGCTTTTTGGACCTCTATCCGCTGACCTAGCAGTTGCCGAGACCTCCTTGGGCTGTCTCAACCCTTCTATGCTGTTGGGTGGCTCCTGCAATCCTCGCTGGCCTAGATGACTTGGCGGTCACACCACCCACATGACGACTGTTCCTCCAGCCGTCGGTTTCTTCCTTTTGTCGGCTGCAACTAATCGATCCCACTCACATGCTATCTCCCAACTAACACCTTTCAGCCTCAACAACCTGATGTCTCCTGCACACACGCTGTAGCTTGAGCTGCCTCTCAATCTGCTAGAGGATCTTCCTTGCCGATGCCTAGCTATAGATACTCCATGCACAATCGACCTCTGTTGGCGTCCTTTCTCTACCAACGGATATCAACTCGGCGACTGTCTTCTTACCCGTGCGACTGGTTTACTGCCTAACTCAACCCGTGCTTTACCACAGGTCGACTGTTTTACCTCACGCGACCTTCGCCATGAAACGATGACTGCTCAATTGCTCGATCCACCTTGCTATTGATCACTCCTACACTTTTGGCAGCTCTTCTGCAGCGGGCGACTGCCTTCCTTGCTGTAGCAGCTGCAGCAAATTTCACAACTATTAAATTTCTGCCCACTGCAAACTCAACCCACGATTCCTAGCAGCCGGATCTTCAGCCAAACACAGACACATTTCTGCAACAACGATCTCAACACACATGCAATGTACGACGCGGTTGTGCGACTGCATCATGACTGATCTTCTTCTCCTTTTTTTAAAAATTTATTTTACCCCCCAGCTCCTTCAATAAATTCAATAAAATTTCCCACATATCTGAAATTCTCATTGCCAAATCTTTATCTCGTGTTCCTGGTTTCCTCAGTGTTTTGACTCTGGTAATGTGTTGAAATTTGTAAACCTAGCATCCGACCATTAATTCCGAGCAAAACACATTTACTGAATAATAGGATAGCTAGATTACTTAACCATTAAAATTCAGTGTAAGCAAAATCAGAAACCATAACACATTTGCACAAGATATTTCAGGTAAATGACCCTTCGAAAAACCCTTGCAGGAAAATTAGATCTGTTATGATTTTATTAAATAAAATCAGGGGTCTCGTCCTGGGATAATGGCCCTTCTGAGGAAATACAAATGTTGCAGCAGATAGCCTAGCCCACCTGGCTGCTATCTCCCTTGCTGCCCCTTGCACCCTTTCCTCGGCCCCTGCCCTTGCACCCCTGAGTGCTCACTCACTCTGTGTACCATCGCTGCTTCTCCTCCTCTCACTTAGGTTGCCTTTTATAACTTTGAGTTTATCCAAAGTAAAAAACCCTAGATCTCCTAAAGTGATCAACGACTGAGATCTAATCTTACGTTCACTTTAGATATAATGGCTAGGACTTAATTTAATTACTAATGCCAAATACCTTAGCATTTAATTAAATCAAACTCACTTTATTACAAAAGTACATTCACATACATAAAGTGAATCTCCTAAGATTCTAAGAGGCATTTAGGACGACTCCCACGTGTTGACATAGACCTACATGGAAGTACCTGTTTGATGCTACTAAAGCATCAACAACGCCTCCAATATATAGTGACGAGGGTGCATATTCCAAGAGAACCAAGAGGACACATGGATGGCTAAAGAAGGAAGATATTAGGGTGTATGGATGCCATGCACACATGTGAGGAAAGGCATAAGTGGGAGGAGGGAATGCATGCGCATGAGACTAGGAAGGAAGAGTAAGGTAAGTCCACGTGTGGGGTTACATGCACGGTGAGAAGAGGAGATGCGCACCAACTTTTGAGAGGAAGCGCATAGGAGAAGGGAAATAGGAGAGGAATGTAAGAAGAATAGGAAAGGAATGGAGTGAAATAGAAACCAAGTGCATGCTTAAAGTATAGGAGAGTGATTGTGAGGATTAGCATGCGCATAAGAGAGGAGATGCACACTAATTCCAAGGGAAGGCACACTTGCAACATGAGAAAACAAAAAATAAACCCTTTCTTGAGAAAGGAGGCTTAGAAAAAGGTGTATGTGTGGATTAGGATGGCTAGGAATAGGTCTTAGAGACAATAGATGTGACATGCAAGCAAGGAGAGAGGGATTAGATCCAGTAATGCACCATACGTGTGAGTAAAGGAGAGAGAAGCAAGGGCGCACTTGAGGAAAGAGAGGAAGAGAATGAAGGTAAATCAATGCGCATTAGCTTTAAGGAGAGAGAGAGAGACGCATGGAGGATTTTTTTAGCAATCCAACCCATGTCAAATTGCCAAATTTGGTCAAGTAATGAGTGAGTTAGCCACAAAAGAAAATTTTCCCTATTTTTTAGGGCTTTCCTAAATTTTAGGAAATTTGTGTTTAAAAGAAATTTAGGGAGAATTTTTAGAAATTGATGCATGGGAAGTGAAACTATGGTGAGGAAGGTTAGTGAGAAAAGTTAGCTTGGATTGGCTAAACTTTCTCTCAGGAAGTGCCACCTCATCCTCTGTGTCCTCTTATCTTTAATTAATTCTTCATTTAATGCTTATGCCTTGGAAAATGCGCCCTTGGTCAAATAATGCCATGTAGATCCCACATTACCCTGAAACTCTTCCACATGTTGGAATCCGAGCTTGCCACTTGTCGCTTCTGGAGATGTCGACCATTGCTAAAAATAGAAATTTCCAAAAATGGCTGTTCGGTCCCAAAAATTTAAAACTTGCTGAAACTCATCCAAACTTTCCAGAATCATTCGAGATAACTTGGAGACCACACTGACATGTGTCCAATGTCTAAAAATAGACACTGCTAAAAATAGAAAGTTTCTGGATGTCAATGATATTATATTCATTGAATTCGATTTTTCGCAAGGAATCCGAATTTGTAATGAGAATTGACATGCGCGCCCTGGTGCTCAACCTGCTTAAAGTAGAAATCTGTGACAAATCATCTTGGAAGAGGTCCAAAAGACTCAGAATGTCTCAAGAATCCTTAATGTGTGCTTAGAATTCGAATTTGGGGCATGGAGCTCAAACTGCTAAAAATAGAAAGTTCTTGCATGTCACCCGAAAAAGTGCTATTGGGCCTAGAATCATGCAAGGACCATTCCTATATGCTCAAAACTGCTTCAAACTATCAAGAGACCCACTCAAACCATGTCTTCTAAAAAGTAGCAACACCTGTTGTGTGTAGACATCTCTCTCAAATGCAAAGGAAAACATGCCAACTCTAACTCTGACCAAAACAACCATGTACAGATCATATACTTGTCTCTGATGGGAAGCAACCTCTTGCTCAACACAAGTGCTAAACTTTGGGAGAATCTCAGAATGCCAGCCAAAATAGTGCATGCTGGCTCTTAACCCTCAAGATTTCCACGGGTGGAAATCTAGGGGTTAACAATTGCGACTCAAGGGGAAGGGATTCCCTTGTGGGATGTCGAGAACCATATGGATCTCTATGTCTATAACAATAATGCTCTGTGAGAACTCTATAAGATGTACCAATGATACTCTGAAAATATATGTACCAAAATATACCCCTGTAAATGTGTGGAAGGAAAGAAGGCCCTGTTAGTTGACAAAGAAGATCCTGTAAGCTGACTTGTGATACCAAAGCCTATCCAATGGGCCATGGAGTCAAATCAATATAAAACCTCCCACTGAAACATTGAAACACAAGGGGTCTCATCCAAATCTGCTACTTGCTACCACCCGATATGTACACTCCTCCTTGCGGTAAATGTGCCGATGTCGACACAAGGGAGAGAATCACTTAATCAGATGTCAATAATGTAAACACCTGTCAAGTGCGAAGGAACACCAACAATAATGACAATGGGTCCTGTTATCCCCGATAACATCTAGGGATAACTAGGAGATCATGTCTCGAGGCCCACATGGTCCTAGACATGGAGTACCGAGAGCAGGAGCGACCTGAGCATGGTCCTGGAGGACCCATCTTCTTCTTCTCAGCCAGCTTTGTTCTGTCAGCAGTACCAG
>ML820871.1:89053-99720 GCA_009831015.1 Picea engelmannii
TCATTAAAATTTAAATATTTTATGTATTTTTTAAAAAACCGGTTCATTGAAACCGGTTCGACCGGTTTATTACCGGTTCCGGTTCCGGTTCAGGTTGGACCCTCGACCGGTTTCGGTACCGGTTTCGGTTTTTAAAACCTTGGTTCCTAGGAACATATCAATGGCCTCTCTATGAACGAGCATGCAAATTAAATCTTTTAAAGGAATAGGAATCTTGATTTTAACAAGCTCATTCTCTAATGAAAAATTAGATGATTCAGATTGAACTAGAAGAGGCAACAAAGGAGGAGGGTTCTTGCTTACCTAAGCAGTAGAAGACTCACCTCTAGGAAATGATGGAGGAACTTGAGCTTTACCTTTGCACGCATATTGCTTCGTGATTTCAGCTACTTTGACTGCGCGCATATTGCTTCGTGATCTCAGCTACTCTGACTCCAACAACTTCGTTGGCCCTCTGGATGTCTTCTTGGGTAATAGGTTGAGTGTGAACTGGTTGCATGTCGGGTTGTAAGGATTTTCACTAGTTCTGAAGCACTTGAAAGGCACTATGAGGTTTGACCTTAGTGACATTTGAGGCTTGGAAGGCACACGGTTCTTCTATACGTTCAAAGTTGGCCACCATGTTCAAAGTGTTGTCTTGGTCACCATATGGGTCCTCTCCCTGCTCATAAAGGTGTACAGTTTGGGCAAAGATAACGCAAGATGTATCACTATAGGGAAGGCTATAAGTTCGATAATACAAGCTAGAAGAAGCAGAATCAATGTAATTTGTTCCAGTTGTTTGTGCTTGGGGCTTTGGCTCATCATTCTTTTTGGCATATTGGTAAGGTCTCCTTTGGCTGATAGGCTTAGGAGGTGAGATAACTAGTTGGTTTTGGAGCATCTTCTCTACGTTTTTCTATCCTATTGCTCAAGTCATTCACTAAACCAAAAGTTGTGTCTTTAGATGTTCCCTCTTCCTGCTCAGGTTCTAACAATGCTTGCGCAAGGGGATTAGAGGTTCTCCTATCTTGTGGGTCAAGCAACAGGTTAATTGGGATTTGCTCATTTGAGGCTAAGGAAAGGTGTTTCTCAGTTGTAATGGTCGTTTTGTAAGCAACATCCAATGTCGTGGGCTCCTTCTGCCTAATCAACACACGCAAAATTCCATCAAACTTCTCTAAATAAGCAATCAAAGCAAATTCTTCATTAGGTCTAACAATATTTGGAATCTTATGATAAGCCTTGTAACGTCCCCATTATCGACATCTCAACAAAATTTTGTTCTGATACCAATTTGTAACATACCCAGCCACCATGCTGGGCTATGACACTTAAAATTTCGAACTCAGATACCATTTTGTAACAAACCCATTATCAGGGACTCAACAAAATTGCTCTTGTAACGTTCCCAGCCCCGAGCTGGTCACGCCACCCAGAATTATGAATTCTGTTACCATTTAATTAAGTAATAAATTCTGCATCTGAACAGAGTTAAGCGTAAATAATATCAACATGCATAGAAGTTACAACATTAGCAATTCATATACCGAATTTTAACAACATAGATTCCATGAGAGAACTCATAATTACACACACAGTAATTGAAATAAGCACATGAGTGACACTTATCTCAGGAAAATAAACACCAACTGCATGCAGACCTTCCAGGTTCCTCCCAGCCTTAGACCACATTGCTCATAACTCTCAGTAGTGGGTCACCCCCAAGCTGGGGCTAAACTCTACCAGGGAAAAGGAAATACTGAGCCAGTCTAAGGTCTGATAAGCAACAAAATTGCTCTGTCCAAGGTGCCAACTGTTGCAACTAGCCTTCAGTCTCTCATTCCCTGTATGCTTGTCCCACCCTAGGAAGTGTGCTCCTTCTATGCTCAACAGTCCCTTGGCTACCCCACTTCCCTTCCGGGGCTTCAACAACAGGCCAGACAGGAAGTCTTAGAGCACTGTAGCTATTTCCCAGTGCACCAGGGAACAACTTCGAGTAGTTTCTCGCCTAGAGACCTACTCACGGGCGTGACAACCCGCCTCTTCCGTAATACAACCTGACAACCGCTTCTTCAATTCAACTCTTGCGCTAACAGTACAAGTACAGGTTCCTCGTTACAGTCCAGTACCGTAAGCTTCAACTTACAACTGCCTCCCTGAAGGAATAGTCAATAATGATCAGAGTAATGCCCCCTTTGCACTATATCCACAAATATATATATGCATGTGTCTTTTAAGACACTTGGCACCCCAAGGGACTCCCTTGTCCCTACTTCCAAGACTTAGGATATATTCATATCCATTACATTAGCTTTAAGGAATACTAATATAATATTCCATTGTGATTAAGCCCCCTAGCTTAGCTCCTTCCTCGACTCTTAGCCCCCATTTCCCTTTCTAGTGGAGTTTAGCCCCCCATACTCTTTTATGTGGTCGATCTGCATGCAACGATGTGTTTTCATTAATAATATGAGTGTTTACATATTACAAAAATAGGTTCACTAGCCTTTAGCATCTAGGTTCTCCGGCCTAATAATCACATAAGCCTTCTAGCCTATAACCACCTGGTTCACCAGCCTATAAAACATTTACATTTACCATTGGTATTGACCTTGGTTTTACAACACTGGCACTTCTAGCCCAAAATATCCTGGCTCACAAGCCTATATGTTCACTTACATTTATATGCACAGTTGAGGTTCAACCTAGGGGTATTACATGCCTTAGCAAAGCGTGTATTAAATTCTAAGACAATTTCATTCTCTTTCTTATTAAGATCAATAAAGTTTTTGAGTAAGAAAGATGTATCCTGTTTGTCGCCTCATCTTTCCAAGAACTTGTCGAAGAGTAAAGTCAATCCGTTAATGGAATTGTTTGCAAGAACCTTGTACCATGCATGTGCTTCACCTTCCAAAGTAGCAAGGAACATCTTCATGGCTTCATCTTCATGTTCAACTCCCTCATCATCGCATACCTTCAAAAATTGATCTATGTGGTCCTGCGCATTGATGGCATTGTTTCCCTGAAACTTGGGCAACTTTTTGACATAGTTAGTAGTAGGCAAAGCATGAGGTTGCCTTGGAATGACAATTATGTCTAAAGGACCAAAAGCATTAAATACAAACCTGGTTGCCATATTACTAGAACTTGGAACTCCTGAAGAACTTGAAACAATTAAAGTACTAGTACTTGGAACAACTACAATAGATGAGGGTGGGATAGACGATACCTAAGGTGCCAAAGTACTTACCACAGTGCTAGGAGTTGCAGTAGTGAATGGAAGAGATACTTGGACCGATTATAGAACAACTGTACCAACTATAAGAGTAGGACTAGCGATGGGAGTAAGGAAAGAACTATTCCAAAACAAGTGTTCCGGCTCGCTAAGGGATGGGTAAATCCCTTGTGTGGGGTCGAATCGGGATGATTTGCAATGTTCCCATGTGAAGTCTCCCCTATATCCTGTGGAGTCGTCAGGTGAGCAAAATAAAATTAAATAGTTGAAGTAAAAATTCACCGAATGTCGTTTACCAAGGCTTGCGTTCCCCGACAACTTTTGATTTTTCAATTAGCTAGGTTAAGCATGTAGTTCATTCCATTCTTAGCATTTAACCATAACCATAAATGTTGCAACAACCAAGATCACAAGAAGAAGCACCATGCACAGGAACACAAGAAGTATCCTAGGAAACCCTTCTCAACAAGGGAAGAAAACTCGGCCAAATTCTTTGCTATATTCTTCAAGAGAAAGACGTTCACCACCAAGATAAAATCTAGCACAAAAGAGGGTGCTCAAACCCTAGAACTCTAGTGCCCAAGAGAGATGCACACTTTTCCCAAAGAAGTGTACTTGCTGAAATTTCCAAACTCACTTGAAAGATATATTTCCTCAATGGAGAATTTACCTTTACTTATACTAACCTAAACCTGTCAACAGAAGTGTCTATTGGCACAACAGGGCCGACCTCGCTTAGTTTATAGTATAATTAATATTAACCAGATTAATTATCTTTTTACATTAATTACCAGTCACATTAAGGTAGGGCCGACCTGTACCCTTTACATTACAATTAGGGTTACAGGCATGTCTGACTCTTGTACAATATAGCAAAGGATCTGATACACCCACTAGTGCTCCTCCACTAGGGGCACATCCATAGGGATGTCCATATCTCTGGCTCATTGCATTACACAGGAGAAGCAGATCTTCACACGTTCACCTGTGCTCGTCCACAGGCACGTCCACTCTACAGATCTTCTTTCCCACAACCTCACACAGGAGAATCATCTGGAGTTTTCTCGTCAACTTTGCTGCTCAGAGGAGGCTAATACATCATCTTCATTTCTGTTCACATGACGATGCACCCAACACTTTGGGATTTCACACGTTCACCTTGTGCTCAGCGACATGCACGTCTAACTCAACAGATCGCCTTTTCCATTGGATAATCATCTGGAGTTCTTCTCAACTCTCTAAATGGAGGAGGTCATCTCTACGTTCCATCTCTGTCTCAGGCAGGAACCACGTACCCTTCTTTAGGGGCTTTCTCTCAGGTTTGTAAGCTGAGAGAAAGACTCACATAGCTGCAATGATCCACATCTCACAGGTATGTAAGCTGGAGAATATCTCACATAGCTGCAATCATCAACAACGACGCCAATTTGTTAGCACACTTTTCCACCCTCCAATTGAGTTGATAAATCTGATATTTCAGCGATGAAAAAATGGCTAATTAAATGAGTAAATCCCCTTTTGTCACGGGCTAGACCCCTCTCTGTTTGGGCTGGTGCTTGCCAGCCTCAGGGGGGAGTCCCTAGAGTGATTTGCTGCTGTCTTAAGGTCTGATTTTCTGCAAAATAAGACAAAAAACAACGGCTGTAATGTCTTGGACAATGTGTTAATTCCGCCCAAGACGTGGGGAAAAAAGACAGTTTTTAGCTTGGAGGGATCCTGCAGGGTTAGCACAAGAGAGATAGAAAGAAAATAGAAAGAGAAACTACTCGTAAGATAGCTAAATCACAATGAATAGTAATGAACTACTTAATCAATTGCAAGAATTAAATCAAATACCAACAAGAAGAAAGGTTCGACACAAACACAAACTTCTTTATTATCGGCTTGTCAAAGGGTTGATTGTGCCACAATTAACAAGTCCACAACCAATACAATGATGACCCCTGCTCAAGAGAAAGTAGCTAGCCTATAGAATGAGAGAGAAGAGAGAGAGAAAAAAAAGATAGAAAGAATGTGCTGTTGCCACAAAAATCCGACCAATATCCAATGTGAAGCCTCCAATATATAGTGATGAGGGTGCATATCCCGAGAGAGAACCAAGAGGACACATGGATGGCTAAAGAAGGAAGATATGCGCATGAGGGAGTATGGATGCCATGCACACATGTGAGGAAAAGCATAAGTGGGAGGAGGGAATGCATGCACATGAGACTAGGAAGAAAGAGTAAGGTAAGTCCACGTCTGGGGTTACATGCATGGCGAGAAGAGGAGATGCACACTAGTTTTTGAGAGGATGTGCATAGGAGAAGGGAAATAGGAGAGGAATGTAAGAAGAATAGGAGAGTGATTGTGAGGATTACCAAGCGCATGCTTAAAGGATAGAAGAGCGATTGTGAGGATTAGCATACACATAAGAGAGGAGATGCACACTAATTCCAAGGGAAGGTGCACTTACAACTTGAGAAAACGAAAAATAAAGCCTCGCTTGAGAAAGACGGCTTAGAATAGGTGTATACGTGGAATAGGATGGCTAGGAATTGGTCTTAGAGACAATAGATGTGACATGCAAGCAAGGACAGAGGGATTAGATCTACTAATGCGCCACATGTGTGAGTAAAGGAGAGAGAAGCAATGGCACACTTGAGGAACAAGAGGAAGAGAATGAGGGTAAATCATTGCGCATTAGCTTTAAGGAGAGAGAGAGAGATGCATGGAGGATATTTTTAGCAATCCAACGCATGTCAAATTGCCAAATTTGGTCAAGTAATGAGTGAGTTAGCCACAAAAGAAAAATTTCCCTATTTTTTAGGGATTTCCTAAATTTTAGGAAATTTGCATTTAAAAGCAATTTAGGGAGAACTTTTGGAAACTGATGCAAGGAAAGTGAAACTATGGTAAGTGAGGAAGGTTAGTGAGAGAAGTTAGCATGGACTGGCTAAACTTTCTCTTGGGAAGTGCCACCTCATCCTCTGCGCCCTTTTCTCTTTAGTTATTTTTTCATTTAATGCTTATGCCTTGGAAAATGTGCCCTTGGTCAAATGATGCCATGTAGCTACCACATCAACTCGAAACTCTGCCACATGTTGGAATCTGAGCCTGCCACTTGTCGCTTTTGGAGATGATGACCACTGCTAAAAATATAAATTTCCAAAAATAGCCATCCGGTCCCAAAAATTTAAAACTTGCCGAAACTCATCCAAACTTTCCAGAATCATCCGAGACGACTAGGAGGCCACCACCATGTGTCCAATATCTAAAAATAGACACTGCTAAAAATAGAAAGTTCCTGCATGTCAATGATATTATACTCATTGAATTCAATTCCTGCAAGGAATCCAAATCCGCAATCAGAATTTACATGCGAGCCTTGGAGCTCAACCTGCTAAAAATAGAAATCCATGACAAATCATCTCGGAAGAGGTCCAAAAGACTTAGAATGTCTCAAGGATCCATAATGTGTGCTCAAAATCTGAATCTGGGGCCTGGAGCTCAAACTGCTAAAAACATAAAGTTCTTGCATGTCACCCAGAAAAATGCTATCGATTCTAGAATCATGCAAGGACCATCCCTATATGCTAAAAAATGCTCCAAATTGTCAAGAGACCCATTGAAACCATGTCTCCTAAAACGTAGCAACACCAACTGTATGTAGACATCTCTCTCAAATGCAAAGGAAGACAAGCCAACTCTAACTCTGACCAAAAACAACCATATACCGAGTATATACCTGTCTCTGATGGGAACTAACCTCTTGCTCAACACAAGTGCTAAACTCTGGGAGAATCTTAGAATGCCAGCCAAAATAGTGCATGCTTTTAACCCTCAAGATTTCCAAGGGTGGAAATCTAGGGTTTAACAGGACCCTAGACCATGTAGATGGAAGTGAGCAAGCAAGCAAACTCTAGAAGATGAATGCCCTACCTCAAGATGCATTGAAGGCATGATTTATGGTGAGTTAAGGACCAGACACAATACTAGAAAAGGGATGCCGTACATTATAGGAGGTTCAGAGCATGGCATGTGGTAAGACAAAGCCTAGAGGAGAAAAATGCCCTAACTTGGAGGAAGCCCAGGACATGATAGGTAGTGAAGAAAGAGGCTAAGGAAGGAACACCTTGCATAGATGAATGTGGTGTTAAGGGCATTTGGATGGTCAAATAAGGGCCATTTGATTGGAGCATCCCACCCCATGGGAAACAAGAAGAACGTTTGGTTGGTTGTTCATGAATATACCCCCTTTAAGAGGGATGTTTTGTGCAGTAAGACATTTAAAGCATATCAAAGTGACTTTATGGGTCATTACACATTATTTAATCCATTTTTACATATTTGGAGGCATATTTCACCTTTTGAGGTATTTGGGGCCAAAGACACATTGTTCGAGTCCTTTTCTACATATTTGGAGGCATGTTTCACGTTTGAGTTGGGCTTTGGGGTGAGAACACTTTGTTCAATGCATTTTCTACATATTTGGAGGAAAGATCTTTGCATGAGGAGGTGCGTGGCATTGTTGACATGGTTAAATCCTCAACTAAATAATAAATTCATGTTTTAAAAGGATCTCATGAAATAGAAAGATGACAAGTGGCAATATAGACCTATTTTATTCACTCAAAAGGCATACTCAAAGAGGATTGTAGGGCCTTCTAAAATGAAATATTATTTTATGAATTAGGTTTTGACTTGCGGGATATAAATAGAGGTAAGTTTCATTTGCTAAACGCATTGTTGGAATGTTAGAAAATTAAGGACAAACTAGATCAGAAATATTCTTTTACTTTCATTTACTACAGTATATATGAATCAGCAATCAGTTCAAAATTTCTGAAGTAAAACAATCACAGAGATGGATCTGAACTAAAGAAAAACAATTCTGAACAGATCTAATCATTATTAAGAACAAGAAACAATTCTGAACATTAACTTGAACAAATAATAGATCTGAACATTACCTTAACCAAGAACAAAGAGAAAATTTACCTGAGGTACTTACTGCCGTCCTCTTTTTTGTATGCTCAGAAAAAGCTTTTATGATCATGGATCAAACCCTCAGGGGCAGATCTCATCATGATCTTGTGAACAGTATTGCCAAGAAGAACATTAGGAGAATATGAGAAAACCAACCGGCATACCAACCATTAAGTACAAGGCTGAAGCAAGGACACCACTGTCCAATCTAGAGGTTGACCACTAACAGCCTTACAAAATCTGTCCAAGGGTATGGTACTGCTACTGTCATAGACAGAATTAAATAGTTGTTTTGGGGCTGCCACAACAAGCCCTGAATAGGGTACAGCCAGCTGTAGGATAGGTAGCATGCATAGGTCATAAAATAGGGACAACAACAACATACTGATGGCACTAGAGGCACAGGCAGCGAAAGGAGTGAAGATGGACTGTCCTAAAGGGGGCCGAAGACAATACCCAGCAAGAGAAGAGGGCCGAACCCAAACTCACCATAAACTCAGATCCAAGGAAGAGCCACACCCAAATCAGCATACAAATCAGATCAAGGAAGGGCCACACCCAAAATTCAGCATACACATCAGATCCAAGTAGGGCCGTACCTAAACTCAGCATATACATCAGATCCAAGGAGGGGCCACACCCATACACAGCATACACATTAGATCTGAGAAAGGGGCCACATCCATATAGCATAGACATCAGATCTGAGAAAGGGGCCACACCCATACATCATACACATCAGATCTGAGAAAGGGGGCCGCACCTAAACTCAGCATATACATCAGATCCAATGAGGGGCCATACCACATATCCAGCAAGAGAATAAACTAAACCAAAAGAGGAGGCCACACCCAATACCAATCAGAACAAGAGAAACTGCAACAAATTTCAGACCAAGATAGCTTAGAGGAGGAACCATCAAAAGTGTAAGAATGAGAGAGGGGTGAGGTTCCTTTTATAGTTTAGGAAGGGGTTAGGTTAATTAATTTAATCCTACCTTTTAGGTTTAATTAAAAACGTAATAATTAAAATAAATAAAATAAAAACAATAATTAATATTTTAATTATAAAAATATTAATTATAAAGTCAATCAAGTCAAAGTGACTATAAAAGACCAACACCATATTAAACAAGAAGAGGGATGTGGCTCAAGCAAGGGGAGACAACAAGACAAAGTCAAAGGGGTCTTCTTCAATGGCAAGATGTCCACATAAGTCTCATGATAACTTATAAGCTTTTATCATCCCAACGTAAGAGGAATGTCACTGATGTGATCATGTCCTTCTTAATTTCTCCTAGGTCTCATGGACCATCCCGGGGGAGAAGAAGATCACACATCATCTCGTCTTGACATTTAACCAAGAACCACCTGGTCCCAGACCAAGATACCCCAGAACACATTTAGGGACCCTCGATCACCACTAGGGGCTTATCCACCAAGGTACACAACCAAGGATCAATCCAAACACCGAGCAAGGATTCCCTGGAACACATCCAGGGGCCCTAGAACACATCTAGTGACTTATATCATCAACCACCAAGGAACACATCCAAGGATCAATCCAAGCACCGAGCAAGGATTCCCTGAAACACATCCAGGGGCTCTAGAACACATCTAGGGAATTATATCATCAATCACCAAGGAACACATCCAAGGATCAATCCAAGCACCGAGCAAGGATTCCCTGGAACACATCTAGGGACTGATTGCTTGGTCTTTGACAAAGAACCCCAGTAATATACTGGGGGCCCTCACTAGGGTCTTTTTCCATGGCTCTAACTGCTTGGTCCCAGACCAAGAACCCCAGGAGTGTACTGGGGGCCCTAGACCTCAGCTAGTGTCTTAGCTATCCTCCGTAGAATGGCTCTTGCAACTGCATTAATTTCAACATGGAAGTGTGGGAGTTCTCCTCCAAGCATAGTTGAATATTTTTGGGAGGAAAAAGTTGGGAGTTTTCCTCCAAGCATAGTTGAGTTCCCCTGAGTGTGAGGTTTTCCATCTCTCTTTTCTTTTTATGGATGATTAAGGCATTTGTTGTCAAAATAATCTTTGGAGAAGGGATAGTTTGTCACATCAGAAGAGATTAGGGTAGATGTTGTAAACCCTCCCTAATCCTCAGTGTAACTATGAATTATTGAAGGATATTTACTGCAGTAATTTTCTGGTTAGGGCTGTTCACTCTGTTTTTGAGGGTTGTCCTAGTTATGGAGAAAGATTAAGTGTGACAACTTATGGTTCTCTTGATCTTGCTGTGATATAAGATTTGAAGAATGATGTATTGTTGGCTGTTCATTCAATAAGAAGGCTGCCCTACTTTGTCTATGTCATCTAGGATTTCATATTATGGTTCCACCTTTGTTTGTTGGTTGCATGTTATTCTTGGTTGTAATGTCATGGTTCTAATAGTGCATCTTGCATAAGGGCTCTCACTTATTCTTGCATAGTCTGAAAATCTGTTTTGGACTAATTATGGCACATCA
>ML820871.1:99820-110000 GCA_009831015.1 Picea engelmannii
GCATACCAACCATTAAGTACAAGGCTGAAGCAAGGACACCACTGTCCAATCTAGAGGTTGACCACTAACAGCCTTACAAAATCTGTCCAAGGGTATGGTACTGCTACTGTCATAGACAGAATTAAATAGTTGTTTTGGGGCTGCCACAACAAGCCCTGAATAGGGTACAGCCAGCTGTAGGATAGGTAGCATGCATAGGTCATAAAATAGGGACAACAACAACATACTGATGGCACTAGAGGCACAGGCAGCGAAAGGAGTGAAGATGGACTGTCCTAAAGGGGGCCGAAGACAATACCCAGCAAGAGAAGAGGGCCGAACCCAAACTCACCATAAACTCAGATCCAAGGAAGAGCCACACCCAAATCAGCATACAAATCAGATCAAGGAAGGGCCACACCCAAAATTCAGCATACACATCAGATCCAAGTAGGGCCGTACCTAAACTCAGCATATACATCAGATCCAAGGAGGGGCCACACCCATACACAGCATACACATTAGATCTGAGAAAGGGGCCACATCCATATAGCATAGACATCAGATCTGAGAAAGGGGCCACACCCATACATCATACACATCAGATCTGAGAAAGGGGGCCGCACCTAAACTCAGCATATACATCAGATCCAATGAGGGGCCATACCACATATCCAGCAAGAGAATAAACTAAACCAAAAGAGGAGGCCACACCCAATACCAATCAGAACAAGAGAAACTGCAACAAATTTCAGACCAAGATAGCTTAGAGGAGGAACCATCAAAAGTGTAAGAATGAGAGAGGGGTGAGGTTCCTTTTATAGTTTAGGAAGGGGTTAGGTTAATTAATTTAATCCTACCTTTTAGGTTTAATTAAAAACGTAATAATTAAAATAAATAAAATAAAAACAATAATTAATATTTTAATTATAAAAATATTAATTATAAAGTCAATCAAGTCAAAGTGACTATAAAAGACCAACACCATATTAAACAAGAAGAGGGATGTGGCTCAAGCAAGGGGAGACAACAAGACAAAGTCAAAGGGGTCTTCTTCAATGGCAAGATGTCCACATAAGTCTCATGATAACTTATAAGCTTTTATCATCCCAACGTAAGAGGAATGTCACTGATGTGATCATGTCCTTCTTAATTTCTCCTAGGTCTCATGGACCATCCCGGGGGAGAAGAAGATCACACATCATCTCGTCTTGACATTTAACCAAGAACCACCTGGTCCCAGACCAAGATACCCCAGAACACATTTAGGGACCCTCGATCACCACTAGGGGCTTATCCACCAAGGTACACAACCAAGGATCAATCCAAACACCGAGCAAGGATTCCCTGGAACACATCCAGGGGCCCTAGAACACATCTAGTGACTTATATCATCAACCACCAAGGAACACATCCAAGGATCAATCCAAGCACCGAGCAAGGATTCCCTGAAACACATCCAGGGGCTCTAGAACACATCTAGGGAATTATATCATCAATCACCAAGGAACACATCCAAGGATCAATCCAAGCACCGAGCAAGGATTCCCTGGAACACATCTAGGGACTGATTGCTTGGTCTTTGACAAAGAACCCCAGTAATATACTGGGGGCCCTCACTAGGGTCTTTTTCCATGGCTCTAACTGCTTGGTCCCAGACCAAGAACCCCAGGAGTGTACTGGGGGCCCTAGACCTCAGCTAGTGTCTTAGCTATCCTCCGTAGAATGGCTCTTGCAACTGCATTAATTTCAACATGGAAGTGTGGGAGTTCTCCTCCAAGCATAGTTGAATATTTTTGGGAGGAAAAAGTTGGGAGTTTTCCTCCAAGCATAGTTGAGTTCCCCTGAGTGTGAGGTTTTCCATCTCTCTTTTCTTTTTATGGATGATTAAGGCATTTGTTGTCAAAATAATCTTTGGAGAAGGGATAGTTTGTCACATCAGAAGAGATTAGGGTAGATGTTGTAAACCCTCCCTAATCCTCAGTGTAACTATGAATTATTGAAGGATATTTACTGCAGTAATTTTCTGGTTAGGGCTGTTCACTCTGTTTTTGAGGGTTGTCCTAGTTATGGAGAAAGATTAAGTGTGACAACTTATGGTTCTCTTGATCTTGCTGTGATATAAGATTTGAAGAATGATGTATTGTTGGCTGTTCATTCAATAAGAAGGCTGCCCTACTTTGTCTATGTCATCTAGGATTTCATATTATGGTTCCACCTTTGTTTGTTGGTTGCATGTTATTCTTGGTTGTAATGTCATGGTTCTAATAGTGCATCTTGCATAAGGGCTCTCACTTATTCTTGCATAGTCTGAAAATCTGTTTTGGACTAATTATGGCACATCAGTGAATGGCATAATTACTTCTTCTCTGTAATGTTCAAACCCTCTTGCTCTTTGATCTTGACTCGATCCCCCTATTGGATAGACATTGGTTTTGGTAGTCCACCATCCTTTTATTTCTAAAGAATATCATAAACATCTTTCTTGGGTTCCCCCCCACCCCTAGTGGAAAAACTTGGCATCGGCAAAAACTCGGCAAGGGTCCTGAAAACATCGTCTCGGAAAAACTCGGCGAAAAAATCGGAAAACCTCGGCAAACATTAAAAAATACATAATTTATTCATTTTTTTTCAAAATTTTAAACATTTTTCAATATATAAAGCAACAACAACATCATATAAATAAATAGGCACATAAATATGGAGAAAGAACTGATATATATTATATAGTGGATGCCAAACAAAATTCGATATATCAAAGTCATTACTGAAAGTCTGAAACCAATACAAAATGACATCAATGATCACATATATAAATGTATATGTCCCAAAACTAGCAACTAGCTATATGGTATCAAATTATCAATGCCCTCTCCCCCTTTTACGAGAAAAAATCAGGGGCTGTTTGCCAGGCCTTGAACTAGAGGCAGAAGGTCCTGGTCGAACATCAATGCTGGATGGAGGACTAAGGTTTAACAAAGATAGTACCTAGGCTCATTCATATGTTGGATACCTTATAGAATCCTATTCAATCGATTAAAAGCATATAAAGAGAACATAATTCAAATAACAAAGGGGTATAACTGAATTAAGTAATTGTATCAAAGGAACTTAAGGGAAACTTGGACACATATGTAGACAATTTCTCAAACAATCATCCTAAATATTAAGGCACAAGTATCCACTATCAGACAAGCAAAGCATTCTCTTTCTCTCATAACCAACTAGGCAATCAGAACGAAAAGAATAAAAGAAATAAAAGGCAATATTTAAGACCGGTTCTACTAGGAAGGCATTATTGTCTTTTTAGGAAGATGAAGCCAGAAGGAATAAGAAAATGGGAACAATGAAGGTATACAAACTGACAATGAGCATCAGCTATGAGTAATTTTGAAATGTAAAGAAATATGGAAAGGCAAGCAGGATGGCAAAAGAATCTGATCATCAGAAAGCATGTAAGTTTATTTCATCACTTGCTACATTAAAATTAAAATGAATCCTCTCTCAGGTTCTGCACATAGAGACAAGGGTATGCACAATTTAGATGAAGCTAGTAGGCAAATCCATGGCTTAAGATGATGGAAATATGTTAGATTTTAGGAAGTGCAGTTTTGTAAGACCTATTGAAGCTTAAGGAAAGAAAAGTACCCATTCCCCTCTTATTGAAGGATCACAATCTTTAGTATAGGCATGGTCGAAAAGTACCCATTCCCTTTGCAGCTCCACACACAAAAAAAACACAATGATAAAAAAAAAAACCGAATCGGGCTTTTTATCCCGCGGCCTGGGCGACTTTGGCGAGTTTTTCCGAGTTTTTGAAAAAATCGCGATTTTTTCAAAACCCCCAAAATCACGATTTTTTCAAAACCCCAAAAATTGTGATTTTTTCAAAACCCCAAAAATCGCTATTTTTTCAAAACCCCAAAAATCGCGATTTCTGGTTTTGAAAAAATCGGCCCGCTGAAAAAATCACGATTTCCCCGATTTTTTCCGATTACTCGGTGATTTTTTCTACTAGGCCCCCACCTTCTGGTTGAAAAGAACGAGCCTAAAGTTAGAGGAAGAGTTGTCGTGGTCACGATAGGAAACCTTCCTAAGTTTCCCTATGGTTGCACTTGGTTAAGGGGTTTTGTAACATTTGAAGTGTAGGTTGGGAGGTATCAAGGTGGGGAATGCTATTAAGGGAGACCTAGTAGGGAGGTAGGAGATTTATCGAAAGGCTCAGTAACTCTATAAATGATAGTGCCTTAGAATACCAGCAAGGCTGCTGACCTAACTGGTCTGGGTCCCCCCCACCTTGTGGTTGAAAAGAACGAGCCTAAAGTTAGAGGAAGAGTTGTCGTGGTGACAATAGGAAACCTTCCTAAGTTCCCCTGTGGTTGCACTTGGTTAAGGGGTTTTGTAACATTTGAAGTGTAGGTTGGGAGGAGGAGATTTATCGAAATGCTCAGTAACTCTATAAATGATAGTGCCTTAGAATACCAACAAGGCTGCTGACCCAACTGGTCTGAGGATGCAAGTTTCTTCGAGTAGAAGAGCACCAAAATGGGGTGCAGCATGAGGAGTATGCCATATGTTGTACTCCATGAAGGTAGAGATACACCTAAAGTCTGTCTTCAGACGAATGGGATATATGATATACACCAAACTTTCCCTGTGCAAACACTTGAGGTACAATCTGTTTGCACCAAATAAGATGTTGAAGATCCTCTCCATGTGAGGCCACTCTTTATAACCAAGGCTAAGTCCCAAAAACATAGATCCATAAAACAACAGGGTTGATGAGTGTATCAAAGAGCTTCCTCTTAAATGGTGTGACCTGGAAATGAAGCTGGAAGCGTTGTCTCTCAAGCATGGCGAAGGAAGCTTTACCCCTCACATGCCTGCAGATAGGATGCAGGTTTTACACTGAAGGTTTGCCCTCTGAATCACAATCCTAAGTATAAGAGGTGGTATTAAAGATCATGATCTTGGTTTTCCCAACATTGATTATCAGCTGTTGAAGATTGCAGAGTGGATCAAAAGCATCAAGATGCCTCTGTAACCCCTCTGGTGTGGAGGCCCACAATATTACATCATCTGCAAATAAAAGGAGTGAAATCGGGATCTGATGAAGTAGGCAACCATCCTTGACCTGAGTAGAGTCCTTGCAAGAAACTAGTTTGCTTTTAAGAAGTGATCGGAAAGAGCAGGTGTCTGACAACTTTCTGTCTAGTTTCTGTATCCGAGGAATAGAGAATCTGTTTCTGATGAATAAAATAAGTTTGGAGCTTCCCATTGTCTCTAGTTCATCAAGACCTTGCAGATCAACTGTATAGAAATATGAAAAAATTTCAGTCAGTTATGTATGTGTGAACTGGGCTCCTAATAGATGGTGGATTGTATAGAGGATAACGGTTCATTTTCTATAACATTTATGTGAATAATTGATAATGACTAGTTTTTCCTATGATTAGCAACTTCTAATTAGACTGGGCTCCTAATGGATGGTGGATTGTATAGAGGATAATGGTTCATTTTCTATAACATTTATGTGAATAATTGATAACGACTAGTTTTTCCTATGATTAGTAACTTTCTAATTAGCATGATTTTCCTGATTCTGCTCAATGCTATGGAAGCCTTTAGTGATTTATCTGGGTAAAATGTAAGTTTCATACTTGGCTGTTTAACTCTATCTTATCATACATTGTAATTGTCTGTATTGTTGTGTTATGTTTTGTTTTTTGAAGGAAAATTTATATTCAGATAATAAAGTGACCAAAGGGTCAAAGTTTAAATCAGATTATTGATACACTTCAAGGCTTAAGCAATAAATTCTAAGATCATTTTCAGCTAGGAAGCCTTCTATTATTGTGTTACTGTTTGTTATGATCTTGAAAAACTATTTTAGCCAGGCTAGGTTTATTTAGGAGATTTTATTGACCAGTTCGAATTTTTCAGTGTTGCTTGCCTGCGAATATACTGGAAGTACATGATTCATTTGATATTTTTTGTTAGGCAAGAAATCCTCTTAATTTGCAAATAAAAACAGCTTTATTTTGACCTTGAAAGCTTCTGATTTTCTTTATCTAATTTTATTTACTGAATGCATTTGTATATCAGAACATGATCACAGGAGCAGCTCAAATGGATGGAGGTATTCTTGTTGTATCTGCCCCTGATGGACCCATGCCTCAGACAAAAGAGCACATCTTGCTTGCTCGTCAGGTTTTCTTTTTCAGTTCTACAGTCTACTATAGCTCAGATTGCATTTCTTTTTCAGTTATGCTATAGCTCAGATTGCCTATCTTTTTGAAAGAGACATATTTACATAATTCTCATATGTGGCTTGTTGCAAATGGGCATGCTAGTTTCTAGTTGGGCATCAATTTCTGCTATGGAAGGCAGGAATAAGTGGCACAATTTGTTTATATATCCTTATTATTGACGCAGGTAGGAGTGCCATCTCTGGTATGTTTTCTTAATAAGGTTGATGTTGTGGATGACGAAGAGCTGTTGGAGCTTGTAGAGATGGAACTTCGTGGTATGTGGCAATAACCAATGACTTGACTTGATGATTTCATCTTTTTTGTGCATGTTGCATGCATTGAGCTTCTGTTTCCTTTAGATTTTTAACATATTTAAAGTGTGATTTGTGATGACTGTGACAGAGTTGCTTAGCTTCTACAAGTTCCCAGGTGATGAGATCCCTATTGTGAGGGGTTCTGCATTATCAGCTTTGCAAGGTATCAATGAGGAAATAGGAAAGAAATCCATTTTGAAGTTGATGGAAGCAGTGGATGAGTATATTCCAGACCCAAAGCGTGTGCTTGACAAACCTTTTCTTATGCCTATAGAAGATGTTTTCTCCATTCAGGTACTTTTCTAAGTTCTTTGCTAATATAAGACAGTTGCAGCTTCCTATCTTTGCTGCTAATATTAACTGTTTTTATTTGTTAAATATAGTTATTTTGTATTTTGCTAGAAAATGTATTTTATATTGACATGCTTCCAAATAGGATAAAATTACATCAAGAAAATAAATATGAGGGCATCTGATATAGCTTGGCTGACCACCCTCTAAAACAAAGATCGCACCTAAACTTCAGCCTAACAGGTCTAACATTTAAAAAAGGGTACAAAAGTTTTTCAAAACAGACAGTCCATAAATTTACCTTTCCATCTACAATAGAAACACAGACTATTTCTTGGCTGGAAGGACAAACTTGGGAAGGTCAATCCACTACCAGATACACAAATTTGAAAGATCAATACCAACCTTATTAAAGATGGGATTTACAATATCCTAAAAAACTATTAACAGCTAAATAAAACTAAAGAAAACCACCTAGCTCATCTCATAGCTGGAGATATTACTGATTTGTTCGATCCTGTTCTTCAGCTGCTTTATCAGAGGATTTTTCCTGTATATGTAAAGCTTGAGGCTTTTCCTTGAATTGCTCTTTTACATATTGATCCTTAGAATTTGGCAAGGGAATCTTTTTGGATAACTGCCTTTTCTTCTCCATTAACTTTGGAAAATTTTATGTCGAAACCTCTTGCTTTTCTGAAACTCTTGCTTCCGTGGAGAATCAAGTTTCAACATTTTGGTCTCCATGTAATGCTGTTGCTTAAGGAGCTTGTTAGTTCCTTTTCTCCTGGATATTTCTCCACATATATTTCGACTTTCATTTTCTCCTACTCACTTTAAGAAAATCATTCTGATCCAAGTCATGGGGAGGAATCCGACTTTCCTCCTCTGCATGTTTGTGCTGTTTTTGGGAAAGACACCATCAAGTAACCTGACTTTCCTTTTTGTGCCTTCCTTGACAGTTTGCACTTGAAAATGTTTTCGTAGTCTAGAGGCTAGATTTAATGAGTTCCATAACACTTTTGTATTATACTGTCCAGCAATCCTTTACTTAAAACCATTTCCACACAAGTAGAGTCTAAAGCCATCATCAAGCTTACAATTATTGAAAAGAGTGCATTTTCTGTCAGCCGGGCTGTGGCCTAGTTGTTGAGATAGGGCGTTGCCATGTTATGGACCAAGGTTCAAGCCCTGGTTGGCATAGAGCCCTGGCGTATAAACGTTGGATGAATTTAACGGGTTTCATATGCAGCATTAATTAAAAAAAATTAATGCATTTTCTAGAAACTAAATGTTTTCCTCCCACCTCCTGCCATAGATGCACTGGCGAATTAGGGAGCCTAACCCAAACTGGGGTTGTAGCGATTCTCATGAAAAATTTGATCAAGGTCAAGAAACCATGGTTTCATGAAAAGTCTGGTTCTTCCCCATAACCATGGACCTTCTTCCAGAATTTGATTTCTAACTTCTGGGTCTCTGAAATAAACAATAAAAAAACCCTTTTTGCAAAAGTTTACCAAAACATGTTTAGCTCATGTCTCACTAATCCAATCCATAAACACAGAACAACTAGGCCAGAAACCATTGAAGAGGCAAATCAGGGCTTTCTTCTTGTAATCTTCTAAAATTTCATGTGTCAGCTGAGGAGAGGTTTTTGCCAATGGCGACTCTTCTAAATTTATTACAAGAAAGCTGCCTGCAGGGTGACACCGGGGACAGGCGGGAGGCTTTGTTCACTTTACAGTGTTACACCATCCCTGAAAGAAGCAGGGTCCCAGGGTGGCCTGAAGGAGGGCAGGAAGAAGGCAATCTGATAGGACCTGTTGATGAAGCATCTGGTCCATTCTCTGCATGAGGCAACAAAACAACTTTCTTTCCATTAAACATGGAGGATATGATCATGATGGGATTATGTTGGAGCCCTAGATCTAACATGCCAGCCTTTTCGATGATTGCATTCGCAAGCACCTCCTTGATGGAGACCATGCGGAATTCTTGTTCTCTTTGCTACTAGGAGAGCAAAAGTTCTTCAAGCTGTTTCTAGACGCCTTCACTCTCTTGCAGGCCATCATTAACACAGCCAACAAGCTAATATCTGCCAGCACTGGCACTGGAATGTTGGCTAACTTCACAACTGTACAGAAGCAGCCTAGACTACCTGAGAAACACTCTCGACAAAAGGGTTAAGCACCGAATGCAATCTGGACGAATTGCAGAAAACACAGGAAAGAACAGGAAAGCAACAGGGAGCAGCATGCATGGCTGACCAATGGCGAAGTAGGGAGGCGATCATTTGTCAAATACAGTTGAAAAGGATAGTTTTATTTTTCAAAGTTAGAAGTTGTATTGGTAGCATTGGAAAATTATGTTTTTATAGCTTGCACTTATAGTCTGATACTGGTTTTTATTGTGTGGAATTTTCTTTATGGTTCTCTATTGATTGTGTGACCCCTGGTGTCTTTCTCTGACTGGGAAACAACACCAGCTTGACAACACTATGTGTTGGCTTGCATTTTGTATGATTTGAACTCTATTGGATAGTTATTTGTTTAGAATCTTAGATATTATGTTTAAGACCTTTATAACACACTTAATATGTACCTCCCAGTTTTCATTTTGAACATTCATGAATATACTGGTCTGATTAAGCCTCTTTTTGTTATTGTTGAATTGTTCACAGCGACAATTTTCTTTCTTGACACGTAATGTCTTTTGTCCGGCAGGAATTATGATAGGAATGCTTTTTCCACTTAATAATCTAGAATGGTTATTCTGATTTACCACTAAGTGTAATAACTATTCAACTCCATAGGCATTCTTCAGATTCATGACCCTCCTTTTCTTTCTTATTATCTTTGTACATGCATGGCTGATGTGCTTGTGGGTCATTTGTGTGCATATACTTTATTTTGTAAGGAATTTAAATAATTGCTTTTGTTATTCATGCTCGCTTTAAGCAAATTTATCTCACACTGGAAGATTTACCAAGACTTCCATAGGCTGTTCTAGATGCCTTCACCCTCTTGCAGGCCATCATTAACAGAGATAACAAGCTAATATCTACCAGCTCTGGCACTGGAATGCTGCCTAACTTCACACCTGTACAGAAGAAGCCTAGACAAACACAAGAAACATTGTAGACAAAAGGGTTAAGTGCCAAATGCAACCTGGATGAATTACAGAAAACACAGGAAGGAACAGGAAAGCAACAGGGAACAGCATCCATGGCTGATCAATGGCAAAGCAGGGAGGCGATCATTTGTCAAATACAGTCTAAAAGGATAATTTTATTTATCAAATTAAGAAGTTTTATTGGACCTTGGTAGCATTGGAAAATTGTCTTTCAAT
>ML820871.1:118564-141836 GCA_009831015.1 Picea engelmannii
TCACAGTGTTCCAGACTAAAGTACATTTGAAATCAAGCATTACATTATCCATGATGAAGTCCAGAAAGGAGAAAATGATTCTCCAATACATATCTCCACAGATGAGCAGACAAGCAGACATTTTGGTAAAACTTCTATCCAAGGTAAAAGAGTTTGCGTACTCAAGCTAGAGCTCGTGGAAACAACTTCCCTCTTATTGAAAAAGGAAGAAATGACTCTCCAAGTTAGGAGGGAGCACTGAAAACATTATTGAAGACATTCATCTTTAAAAATTGAAAAATAGTCCATCTTGGACAAATGCTTTCCTGTTCGGAAAGTGGATTGAGACTTCTGACGGACAATCACTTTCCATTGTGGTTAACATGGGAAGTAGTCTGATAGCTGATGTATCATAGACATCGACTTCCCATTGTGGTTAACATGGGGAGTGGTCTAGGGCAGTCTCTCTTCTTGAGGGTTACTCAAGAAGACTGGCCCGCCTCGTCGGACAATGATTTCTCATTGTGGTTAACATGAGGAATGGTTTGTTTTGGAGGTTGATGTAGGACAATCTTTTCCTCTTGTGGTTAACATAGGAAATGGTCCGGATAGTCATTCCTTAGGGTTTATACATTCTCTCCAGGGTGCACTTTGATTAGTGTAGGAGGAATGGCCCAGGGTGGGGAATGGTCCAGGCTCAACAATCAGGGACAGACATTCCTTAGGGTTTATACATTCTCTGCAGGGTGCACTTTGATTAGTGTAGGAGGAATGGCCCAGGGTGGGGAATGGTCTAGACTCAGCATTCCTTAGGGTTATACATTCTCTCCAGGGTGCACTTTGATTAGTGTAGAAAGAATGGCCCAGGGTGAGGAATGGTCCATGTTCAGAAGACATGACAGTTATTCTTCCTTGTTTGAGAAGAATAGTCCATATATCTCATTGTTCTACTCTGAGGGCAGATATTCTTTCATATCTCACAGACGTGAGTGAAAGATTGGCCCAGATAATTCAATTTATATCATAACATTGTGTCTGTGGAGGTTGCTATCAGATGTTTGTTATGAAGACAGTAGATGTAGACTACTGTGGTGGATATGTTCCACTGTTCCTGAGGCATATATTCTTTCAGAGCTCACAGATGTGAGTGAAAGATTGGCCCAGATGATTCAGTTTATATCATAACATTGTTTCTATGCAGGGTGCTATCAGATGTTTGTTATGAAGACTGTATGACAGTAGATGAAGACTATTGTGGTGGATATGTTCCACTGTTCGTAACTATACGTTGCTGATCAAGTACTTGTGTGTTACTTGGTGTGGTAGTGAACCACTGGATTGGAGTTATGTACTACTATGGAGAGACACAGTTGTGTTCTATTTTTGTTCTAACTGCCTTGAAGACTATCAAGCAGTTTATTGGAAATAATCACCATCCAGACGAATGATGAACAGAGATTTTCCAAGACGGAAATTGGTTCAGAGCATTTACTCTAGATTATAAGAGTGGCTCTTGTATCACTCTATGTTGTGAGTGACTTATCCAACATCATGTCTAATTACTCAGATAAAGTATGGTTTCGAGAGATGATGCAGCTGATGGTGATGGTGATGCTCATGATCTAGTCATGAGATAGTCTAGACGACTATATTGATGCTACCGGGCAAATGGTATGTTTTCTGTGCTTAAGACCATTACCTATAATACCTCCCTAGCTAGGAGGGAGTGTTAATATTATGGTAGCTGCGGGAGGTATTTACCTCCATGTGTGAACCTGACGAGAATAGAAGACTCCGAAAAGCAAGAGAAAACCCTAAAGAGTTGGCTAATAACCCTAGAAGCCTTGTTGGCTCAAGAAGATAATTTATATTAGGTTATTAGCCTCCAAGAGAAGAAGTCGACCAATAATAATAATAATATACTGAACAGACACATATCTAGAAGGAGAAGTCGACCCCAACAAATCTGGCAGAACCAGTATAAATACAAGGTGCTAGTTCTCATTTTGACACATCTCAGAATTGCAGTTCCCAGTTGGTGCACACTGCAATTCCTAGTTTGGTGCGCCCATGTGGAGGAGGGTTGCAGGTGCAGGTGCAGCAGCAACTAGTTTTCAGTATTGGCTTGGACTATCTCTTAGCTAGGGTTTGGACTATCTGATCAACTATTGTTGGTGCACTATCTTTGGAGGAAGATGCGCTACACCTTGTTTGGCTATCTAGCCTAGGGTTTGCTTCCGGAGTAATTTTCAATCAAGGTTAAGGTGCTTGGAGGGTGGCTTCGACCTATGGTTGGGTGACGAGGGTATTGTCAATGGTAAAACAAGCACACTATCTTTTATATTCTAACAACTCTACCTTCCCCTTGTGACTTGCTTTGATAATTTCATCGATCGCTCTTTTGGCTTTTAGTCAAAATCTATTCAGTAGATACTGTTTTTTGTTCAAACATTGTGATATTATTGCATTCTAGAGGGTCCACATAATGAAGCCAAAACCTACCTTCCACAAATTTTTTAGGGCATCAGATTTCCATGGAGGTCTCCCCCAAGAAGTATAAGACATCACATCGAAAGAGATGTCGATCGTTTTTGTTTAATAGTCTCATTCCACGAACTTTAGAGATTCAATCATAACTTGCAATTCAACAAGGTTTGGGCACTGTCTTCTACCACTTTTAGGCAACCACTGCATATCCTTTCCCCATAACCCAAGGTTCCATATCCTCTTCTAGTGACTATGCTCCTAAATGTCTTCTTCCTTAGATCATGTGTAGAGATGTCCTTATTTTTCACTATACTTCCTAGATTTAGCTCTACCCCATCTTATAAACTCATCTCCTTCCTTATCGATGATTTTCCCACTATCTAGGATTAATGAGATTAAGCTATTCTCTATTGAGCTCATAGTTATAGGCCTTGAAGATAGATCCTTCCAAGACTAAAATGGGCTGCTACGTGTGATCCCAATAATCTTCTAACTTAATTTAACCTATGTTAGTGATTTATTCCATAACAGGCTGGAGCAATATCTCATTCTTCAATCACTGATTTCCATTCCAAGCTTCTTCCCATAAGCATGTTGTCTTGCCATCATCCATTGCCCAAAACATAGTGTGTTAGTGAAAGTTTTGGGATCTTATGATATCTTTCGAACTAGCTTTGTTCAGAGATTTGGATCTCAATATGTATCTCAATAAAGAATTTGGATTTTGAAGAGTCTCTAAAGTGATGCCACTGTAAGTTATTTAGGAAGCCTCTTGATTCCAAAGCCCCCAACACCTTTGGGCTTAGCCACTCCACATCAATGTAATCAATGTCATTTCTTTTCCTTTTTGGGCCCACTTCAAAGGAAATGTTTGGGCAATCCTTTAGTCTCTAACAACATTCTTTAAGGGGCTATGAGAATAGAGCTTAGTGATAAACTAAAGGTTGAAAGAATTGCATGAATGCACACTAACCATTTGCCAGAGAAATATTTTTTTTCACTGACAAATCCAACATCTTCAGTTTGTCGACCAGTCCATGCCATTCTTTTACTTTGTGGGACGCTATAGCAAGAGAAAAGCCTAAATATTTTGTGGAGAAATCTCCCCTTTGGAAATGTAAGACTTCCACAATCTTTGCTCACAACATGGCCTTGGATTAAGAAAGGAAACGTTTGATTTCTCCACAATGAGCTACTAACTTGAGGTTGCCTCAAACTCCACGAGAATCTTCTTGGGTTGCCTAGTCTTTGTCATATTCACTTCCCCCATCAAGAGAGTATCATCCACAGATTGGGAATGGGTAAGCATAGGGATGTGAGAAGAATCCTTCAGGTCCTTGATTTTTCCTTCTTGCTCCAATTATGGCGATGAACTCGAGGAGACACAAGGGGAAACCATGCCTTAGGCTTCTAGAGAAGGAGAAAACATTTGAAAGGTTATCCATTAATAAACATTGCAAATGCCATTGTTGAGAAACAATTGCTTACCCAATTATAGTGTTTTGAGAATCTAAATTTTAACAAAATTCTTTGGAGGAAGCTCTATTTTATTGTCATAAGCTTTTGTAGGTTGAGCTTTAGATACATGGCATCCTTTCTTGTTTGCTTCAATGTATGGATAGCCTCTTGAACTATAATGAAGCTATCCATTATTCACCTTCTTGCCACAAACCCCCCCTTGTGCTTTTGAGATTAGATTCTTTAAAAGAGGTTTCGATCTAGAATCAATGGTTTTATTTACTTTATTATAAATTGATTACACAACGAGATGGACCTATAACTATCAAAACTTTCAACCTTTTGTTTTTTAGGGATTATAGTGATTAATGTTGAGTTTAGAGCTTTTGAGATTTTCCCAGTGTTCTTGGACTCTTCCATGGCCTCTAGTGGATTTTGATTAATGATCTCCCACATGTTGGAATAAATCAATGGGGAACCCACAAGGGCTAGGGGGCTTGCTTTTCTTCATAAAAAGACTAACACATGGAATACCTTTTCGGAAATAGGAGCAAGGAGAGCAACATTGGTTACTGCATCAATGACCTTTAGGATGGAGGTTGGAAGTGACTTTGTACAAGCATGGTCCTCTTCACCCAAATCGTTGAGAGCTTTGAAAAACTTTTTTGCTTCATTGAAAATGGCCTCTTTCCCTTCCACCCACAACCCATTCTTAAGAGAGACTCTCAAAATGGATTTGTGAGATCTACGGTTTTAAGCATTATGAAAGAACTTGGAGGTTGGAGCACCCTCTTTGAGCCATTGAATTTTTGCTATAAAATATTTCTTCCTTGTAATTTTTGAACTTTGACGATCTTCAATTTTTAGTGCAACCTTTTCCTTGATGATACTCTAAAAACTTCGTGTCCCACCTTTTTTAGGGGGATTTTAGTATATATATATATATATATATATATATAGAGAGAGAGAGAGAGAGAGAGAGAGAGAGAGAGAGAGAGAATATGCTTCAACTATGAACTAAGATTTGGATAAAATTAGAACCTTTTAATGGAGGTTGTAATATTTTATTTTAAGGGTTTATGTAAATGTAGAATCAAGTTTAGTTATGTATTTATGTTAAGATGGTAAAAGTTTAATGAGAAGGTTTAAGGTAGGTAGAGATGGTCTTAATGTTTAATTGAGAGATTATGTTGGTTTTGGTGGCAAGATATATAAAGGTATTGTTATTATGCATGTTGGCATGGTTATTATCATCTTCAGATTGAGTGTGCATGGATTATTAGTATAATCCGTACATCATTAGACCATGACCCATTCATATGTATCATTATGTACTCTTGGAGTGTGTGCCCTTGTTATGTAGGTGCACAACTCGTATTGGAAGGATGGCTACTTGAATTGTCTATATACACATAACTCAAGCTTTCATTTGCATCATCTTATTTTTTAATCTTCTTTATTTGAAATACAAAGTGTTATAAGCCTATGGTAGTTAAATGAAGGCTCTCGGTTGGGATAAACTGGGTGAAAATTAGAAGGTTGGTTCGACCTTAGCTGAATGGGCATACTAAATGGTTTGTGATATACTTGACATTTTCTCTAGGCTGTTGTGAATTAAATAGATAAACAAACACGAAATGACCCAATTTAGTAGTACTACGCCAAAATAGAGTAAAAGAGTGAATCAAAGAGAAGCCTCTTCATGAGGGAAACATTCTTTACAAGATTTAAATGTACAAGATAATATTAGCCTTCAAATGAGTCTCTATGATGTATGTATAGGAGACAAAGAGGGCTAGAAAGCAATAATAAGCTATCATAACTATAATACTATAATTAAATAATGATGATGAATGAGGGTTATGGTTAGGGGATTAATATGCCCCCTCCCCTTCATAAAACATTGTCCTCAATGTTGATTAGTTGTGGATGCTTTTGTATAAAGAATTGATCTTTCTAAGTCACATCTTTTGTTGGCAAGTTCTTTTACTTGATGAGGTACTTAGTGATTGCTTGGGCCCTTAGTTATTTGATCTATGTTTTAATGAATTCCAGGTTCAAATATGATTTTTCCCTTTTCATTAAGCTTTGGAAAAGTACCCTGCATTGTTATCTAACAACCTATTCTTTTTTGAACCATAAACACAAAAGATTGAATGTACATGTGAAGAAGGATGCAACTCAATATGTAAGCCATATTGCTAATGTTTTGCAACATCTTATAGGGACCATACTACTTGGGTGGTAATTTATTGTCCTTTTGTTGCTTGAGGAACATCTGATTGTATGCATACAACTTCAGAAATACCCAATTCCCCACTCCAAAGTGCCTTCCATTGTGATATTGATCTACTTATTTCACCATGTTTTGTGTTGTAGCTAAGTTGTCCTTTAATTGTTGGAGAACCTCTTGTTGGTGTTAGATGCGATCCTCCACTACTTGAACCTCAGGTTTCCTCTCAAGGTTAATGTGATGGATGGAGGATGATACCCATAAAGTGCGATAAAGGAGAACATTTGTATGAAGTACGGAAGGAAGTGTTATACCACCATTCTTCCAAAGGTAACCACTTGACCCATCAACATAACTATCGACTTAACAAGAACCCTCAAGATTTCTTGTTTTTCTGAAGGTTGCATTTAGTCACATTTTTTATCCCCATTTCAAAAAATTGTGCTACCAGTGGCACCTTATTTTTTTTTTTTTTGGGGGGGGGAAGGGGGTAGGGAGTTTAAAATTATCACCTTTTGCAACCATGTCCTTATCAATTTTGTAATGTTTCCAACAAGAACCTTAAAATCAACTCCCAAATTGAAAAGTGGTGCGAACAAGAACACTTTTTATTTTATTTTTTTATTCGAGGTGAAAATTACAACTTGTTTGAAACCATGGGTGTTTAACAGCTTGTGTTGTTGCAACCAAAAGCTTAAAATCAATCTTAGAATAAAAAAGTGGCACTCCCAATAGCACCTCCAATTTTTGAAACCATGACCTAAAAGTCTAGTGCCGTTGCAAACAAAATCATAAAAAAAAGAAAAAAAACTAAAAAATATGGAAAAACAAATAAAAATAAAGAGAAAAAAACAAAAAATGAAAAAAATCCCCAAAATGAGGTGAAAGGACATGATTTTTCTAATAGAAATTAATTTTAAATAATTAAAAAACAAGAATAAACATAAATTAAAAAATAAAAAAACACCTAAAATGAATTAAAAAAAATACATTTAAAATACATTTCAGAAAAAAAATTAAAAAAATAAAAAGAAATAAAAAACATAGAATGCAATTTTTAAGAGAGAGGGTGGGTAGGGGAGCTGTTGTGCGGGCCGGTGAGGGGGCAATTTTGCAAATCATGCTTCTCACCTTTCAAGCACTTTTTTAAAAATAATTTTTAGTTTAATTTTGAGCTGTGCTCTAATTGTTCTACGTTTTAGCCCTTTTTCGAGGATATTTTCTGTTTAATTTTCTCTGAAATCCGACAAGAAACTATTGGATCTGCAGATTTGAGTGGTTAATTCTGTATAATTCAAGTGTCACTAGGGTTTTTCAACACATTGAATCCATTTCTGCATTCATGAATGCAATCTAAATAACAAAAAAATGTGATTTCGTGCATATTTATGTCGTCAGATTCAAGGGAAAAGGGCCAAATTGTAGAACAATTAGACAACGCCTTTTTTATTTTTAAAATTAAATTTAGTCTTTTTTTTTTCATTATATATATATATATATATATATATATATATATATATATATATATATATATATATATATAAATTTGTTTATTTATTTATTCGTAAAAGTTCAAGTATATTTTTATTTATTTAAATTATTTTCTAATGTAATTAATTTTATTTTATTTTAGGTATCTAAAAGAAAAGGAGGGTAGGGAGTTCAAATCCAGAGGGGGTCCCTTGTCCCAGAAACAAAGGGGTCTCATACACCAATTTGGTGTCTATCTTGGTCATGACTTTAAAACTAGATAATAATAATAATAATAATAATAATAATAATAATAATAATAATAATAATAATCCAATTTTAAGGTCACGACCAAACTATACACCAAATTGGTGTATGTGACCGCCTTGTTTGTGGGACAAGGGACCCCCTCCGTGCAACGATTTGATTGCTAAAGTCTACAGAGGTATACATACCCTACCCCTCTCCGGATTTGAACTTATGATCGCTTAGGATGAAACACATGTTCTTAAATTATTTAAAAAGTATATATTTTTTAATTACTTTTTTATTTGAAAAGATGTTATATTCTCTGTTTTTTTTTTTTAACTAAATTCATTTTTTTTCTTTTTTTCTTTTTCATTTTATTTATTTTTCCATTTTTTCAAGTCTTTTCTTATCTTATGATTTTGCTTGCAACAATGCTGAGCTTTTAGGCCATGGTTTCAGAAATGCTGCAATTTTAAGCCTGAAAAAACAATGGGCGGTAGGGGTGCTACCAGTAGCACCTCTTTTGATTCGGGGGTTGTTTTTAAGATTTTGGTTGCAAGGGTATTGGTTGTTAAGGTCATTTGTTGTGAAGAAGTTGCAATTTTGACCTCGAAAAAAATCGTGGGTGCTACAACGAGCACCACTTTTCGATTCCGGGGTTGATTTTAAGCATTTGGTTGCAATAGCATGGGTTGTTAAGCCCATGGTTTCAAACAAGTTGTAATTTTGACTTTGAAAAAAAATAGTGTTGTTGTTGGCATCACTTTTTGATTTGGGGGTTGATTTTAAGGTTCTTGTTGGCAACAATACGAGGTTGTTAAGGACATGGTTGCAAAATGTGGTAATTGTAATCCCCCCCCCAAAAAAAAAAGGTGCTACCGGTAATGCAAGTTTTCAAAATGGGGGTTGATTTTGGTGTTATTTACCCAAAATTATGGATTTTTGGAGCTAGAGTTCTTGTTTTGGGGTCACAGTTCTCGTCAAGTTGGTAACTATGTTCATTGTGACTATTTATTGGATGTAAAGAAACATAGATAACCTACTGGGAATTATTCACAATCTCAGTTTTCCCATTAGATTTGGGATGGTAAGTGGCACTCTGAACGAGTCGAGTACCTAAAGAAGAAAATAAGTCAGTGCAAAAACTACTAGTGAATATTGGATCTTTGGCACTTGAAATATTCTTGAGTTTTACATGTAGCTTTTGAAGTGTTGCCGTGAATGCTACAATTAATGTGCTTTCTTTTTAAGGATGATAAAGTGCGAAAAAGGGAATATCTTGTGAGTTGATCCACCACCACAATGATGACATTATTCCTTTCAGCCTCTAGTAGACTTGTGACGAAGTGATGAAAGATGGAAACAAAAATCAAAGCATATGATGAAGGAATAACCTTTTGTTAAAAATCAATTGAGACCTCTTCCCAACGTTGACTTTATATGACTAATGGTTCTAGAATACTCAAGGTCTTAATCATCTCTCCTTTGCTCTTTTGGCAAACCAAACACTCCACCACAAACTTTTGAACCTCAGTTTTCAGACCTTCCTAGAGAAATTCCTTCTTGATCTTCTGATTAGTTTTCAAAAATCCCAAGTGTCACTATAGGAGAAGCGTGTAGTTTAGAAAGGACCCAATGTAAAATTTCACCCTTTCAGACCCTAAAGTCAAAGGATCCTCTCATTCTTTTGCTATATGTGGATGATCTTTTCATTACAGGAGCAAATAGACTCATCAACAACTGCAAGGAGAGCCTTGCTTCAGAGTTCGAGATGACTGATCGGAACCAATGTAAAATTTCAGACCCCAACCTAGTTTTAGTCTCGCTGATTTTTCAGCCAATGTTTAATGCCCAAACCTAGTTTTATAACAACAAATAAAACTTGGCAGAAAATAATTTTCAGAACTGAAACATGAAGATTCTGAACTTCGTTTTTAATGCAGAAATAAAATATCAGCAACACATAAACTCAGAAAATTATAACACAGAGAATTTTGGTCTAACAACGACCCTGGAAAAACCCACAAGGGGAAAACCAGTGAGAGGGACATTTTTATTATTTAGGAGCTTCAGAGAAATTCTGTTACAACATGTTCATCTTCAGAAATTTAATGACAAACTTATCTCGATAACCGTGCCAAGTCTTCACACGGGAAAATGAGCCAAACTCTTCAAAACTCTTTCCAGAATTTTCTGCAATAAATTACAGGTCTGCTCCTTGATCTCCGTGCCTCCAAATGGCTGTACGACTGCCTAGAAATTCGTGCCAACAACTTCAAAAATTTTTCTGGGTGCATTAATGGTTGTACGGTCCACCTTGAAAATCGTGCCAAACTTTCCAAAAACCCCACACAACAACCTGCCTCGATTTTTGTGCCAAGAAAGGACTGTACATACCTGTACGAAATATGTACGGTACGACCTAAGTATGACTGTCTGTCCCTCCTCGAAATCTGTGCCAAAGTATGACTGTACGGAATGATAAATCCGTACCGTACAGACATAATTAAATGTTGTCTGTTGCCTCGATTTCTGTGCACACAAAAGAATGTACAGACCCCAAAATCCGTACTGTACGACCTCCTTTGTATGTTGAACCTTTTGTCTCGATTTCTGTGCTAGTATTCTGCCTCAGAATGCATGCCCTAGGTCTTAGAAATGGCCTCTTTCTTGCTGCTCGAAAATACTCTCTCTCTTGCTCTCTCAACAATGAATGAACAACCCAACAATGGGTGCGCTCTCCAACCCTAATTGACCTCATGAAGTAGGTGAGGAGTTTCTTAATCCAACGGTTGAGATTGAATTATATGAGTGGTTGAGATTGAGTGTCTCTTTACTCACCCTCACTAAAGTCATAAAGTAACCTTTTAATTTGCATCTCACAAATTAAATGACTAGGGCCCACATTAGGCACTTTCTCACCCCTTAGGTGCCTAGGGATGAGAAACACTTGCTTAGGTACTTTTTAATTAAAATTTTAATAGGATGATACCCATAAAGTGTGATAAAAGTCATTTTGGATGAAGTATGGAAGGAACTATTGAACCACCATTTTTCTGAAGGTAACTAATTGACCTATTGTGATTGTTTATTATATGTAAAGAAACAGAGATAACCTTCCAGACATTATCCAAAATCTAGTTTTCCCATTATATTTTGGATGGTAAGTGGCATTGTGAGCAATTCGAGTACATAAACAAGAAAACAAATTAGTGCAAAGATTACTAGTGAATATTGGGTCTTTGTCACTTAAAATAATCTCAGGTTTTACATGTAGCTTTTGAAGTGTTGCCATGAATGTTGCGATTAATGTGATTTCTTTATAAGGATGATATAGTGAGAAAAAATGGGCATACCTTGTGAGTTGATCCACCACCATAATGATGCCATTTTTCTCTACATAATCTTGCAGTTTTGCGAACAAAATCCATTGAGACCTCTTTCCAACGTTGAATTGATATGACTAATGAGGTTGTGATATGGCATCCTTTTTGACTCTTACATATATACATAACCATCCTTTTTGCTACATTTAACCACCCTTTGCTACAAATAATCATCACTTTCAGACCATTCAATGAATACTAGAGAATAGTAATTCGAGGTAACTCCTTAAGCATTTTATGAGATTTTTCCATTATATATTTACTTAGAAAGGATATCATAAGGATATATGAGATTTTATTATATGTTTGACCTCCACAAGTATAGTAAAGGCATTTTTGCAGTCAAAGCTTCCAACTATATAAGAGATATAAAGGTGCACAAGATCTTGTCTACATCAACAATAAAGATCCAGTGCATAAGGAGCATGATCTTGACCACATCAGTGATGAAGACCAGTGCATAAGGGATGCGATCTTGGAGACTACATCACCAATGAGGAATCCAATGCATAAGAGATGAGATTCTTGAGATATCAGTTTGAAGTCTACTACAAACGAAACACTCTGTTTTAGCAAGAAAACTAAAGGATAAATTATAGTTGCCACGATTTCATTCAGTACTTGACCAACTATCGCAATCATTAGACCAACACATCTCTTTGCTGTTTTGAAATGCGATTTGAGTGCAACAATATCTGCAATTTTTTTTTGAGAATTTATATTTTTTGTTGGATATCAAATGCATAAATATGAGAGTTATGCTCTTCGTTTGATAATCGAGATATAGAAAAACTTCTGAATTACTGTAAACTTTTGTCTTGCCGATTATAAATCAAATCTTATTTATTATGTCATTAAATATCTTATTTATAAATCAAATCTTATTTATTAGTGTATTACATTTTGTTCTAATACTATAAACTACCTTTAGCAACCTGTCTAAAGAGAAGGGGCCCACTCATATTAACACAGGTTCTGTCATTTATGTTATGCTTTGCATTTTCTTATTTGCCATTTTACATAAATCGATTTTATGGATTAAACATATTTTTGTTTTTATAAGTATTGCATTAAAGGCAAATTCTGTAGCAGTTCATTAAAATTTATGTAGCACATAATTTATGGTCTTAGATTCATTATAATAACTCAATTTACTTACTCATTTAGCACAACACATTAATCATTTATTTTCCATTCGTTTTCCTGTAGCATTAGATTAAGTTTCTTAATTTCTTGTAGCTGATTTATTAATTCATTAGGTAAAACTACTTTGATTTAAAAGAGCATTCATTTAATTAGGATAAGAGAAGCAATCTTGATCTTGCATATACTGCGCAGAGCATCTCATAAGCATATAAAAGCTCCAGGTTGATGATTAAATGTACAATTGAATTAGCTATTGAAAGACATTTAATTTAACTGTCATTTTGGTGCAGTTGCCAGGGAAATGCTAAGAGATTAAGAAAAAAATCATTTTCACTAATTTAGGAAAAACACATGGTAAGAAGTTTAGCTTTGGAAAATTGTCGACCATTCTTTCGCTATTTCATACGTAGTGTTTTGCATAAATAAAACATTGAATGCATGTATATACCTAGAGAATCTAAAAGAAGATTTCGTGGTGTAGTAAGAGCCACTTAAGCTACTAACAAAAAATTGGTAGGAAAATCAACAAGAGGAAGACAGACAAGCATACCATCTGGATCTCAATCAGCCTCAAAAGGAGTTAAAGAATCTCATCTTGAACCAACAAGTTCCATTGTTGAAGATGTACTCTTACCATCCGATCAAGAAGCAGATGAATTAATTAGTGGATAAGAAGATCTAGAATTCCAAGAAAATCCTATAACAAAACCATAATCTTCTGCTGGTTCCATTCCCTCGACAGAATCTACAATACTAAGAGATCTGGATTTTTGAAAAATAACGACGAAGAAACAACTTCAATTCTAGAGGAAAATACAACTTTTGAATTTTATATTTGAGATTATAGGAAACAGTTCAGATGAAGAATATTCCATCTTCAACTTTACCTAATTTTCATGGAATGGTTATTGAAGATCTCAATACATTTCGCTTTGAATTTGATGTATTTTGTCATAATTATGATTATTCATCAGATTGCACAAAAACTTAAATTATTTCCTGCCACCTTCAAAGATGTAGCTTTCATTGGTTAATGGGGTTTGCAAGGAATACTATTTTAACTTGGCATGATATGTCTAAAACATTTCTGAAGAAATATCAAGTTTCTTGTCAATCTAGAGATCTTCGTGAAGAAATTTTTAAAATGACTCAGAAAGAAGACAAAAGCTTATAAGATTATGATGAAAGATTTCAATATAATCTACAAAGTTTTAAACAAAATAAGTTGGATCCATATACTCTTCGTAATATTTTACAAAGAGGAATACGGAAGAATGTATTGATTTTCTTAATCTCATGGGAACTAGAGATGCGTCTCAACTATCCTATGATGATATTTGTGAATTATGTAAGCGTTACACCATAGGTAATGCTAAACATGGTAAATGCCCTCGAGACCTTGTTTCTAGAGTTATAAACTCGGATGGAGGAGGAATAACTAGACCATAAATTGAGAATTTATTAGATAATTTTAAAACTGACATTTTTAGTTCTCTTAGCTCATAATTAGATATATTACAAACTAAAAAGCAACAACAAGAAACATATTTAGCATTAACTATATTTTTTCCAAAATGTACAAAGAAGCACCCATTACGAGATTGTCCACTAAATATGTAGAAATTTGTGCTATTTGTGTAGAAAAAAATTCAACAAGTAGTAGTCCTTCATTACTAGAGATCAAAGCAGTATATCAAGGAGCTAATGAAAGTAAAAAATAAGTCTATTTTGTAGCACAAAAATGACCATGGCAACCTCATCCGACAAGTATGATGTAAGATCTTTCACAATATTATTTTGTTCCAAAATATCCTCCTCAAAACTAGTCTCTACCCATGCCTTGGCAAACATGGCCTCCTCAATAGACTCAAAACCAACATTGGCAAACAAGGATGGCGAGAGATAACTTTTGTAAACATGCCGTCTCAACCTTATCCTCCAAAACAATATCAATCTTATCCTCCACAACAATATCAACCACAACAATTGCAATTGCAGGCTAATCAACCTCCTCCAAGACCTCCTTAAATAGCTGCACAATCCGTTCTTAACCCAAATAATAAAATACCTCACCCCACTTACAACACTAAGTTACAAGCTTACTCAACATATTTCATTATCCCTCTTGATTTACAAGACAATCATTTACAGTTAGGCAAAGTAATCAATAAAAGAACTTTCCAATCATTCTTGAAGAGTATAATGATGAGGAAGCTTATAATCAACTGAAGAATCATGACAATCCTACTCAAATAATACAAACGTCTCCAAAAATGATAGATCAACCACAAGCATCCAATCATTTTCCTCCTTATCCAGAAAGGTTAAAATTGGACAATCAGTTATTCAACATGAATTTAATTTTCTAGGAGAATTATGAAATGTTTGTGTTAAAATTCCCTTGTTTCAAACCATTAAACATGTTCCTATTTATGTTAAAATTGTTTGAGAATTATGCTTAAGGAAACCTGGTATGAAGAAAAAGGATCCCCAAACTGTCCAAGTACTTGGTAAATTAGTTGATTTAACGTTAGAGAAAATCTTTATGGCTAAATATGTAGACCCTGGAAGTCCTATTGTTAATATTCACATTAACAATATTTCTATTGTAAACACTGTAATTGACTTAGGAGTTGCTATTGATGTAATGACTAAGTCAGTTGTGGAGAAACTTCAATTATTTAATCGTTGTCAAACTCCTACAATTTTACAATTAGTTGATAGATTCACTGTTAAACCTGAACGAGTGTTAGAAGATATAATAGTTTATGCGGATTCTTGGGAATATCTTATAGATTTTATGGTCTTATAGCCCAAATCTAATCTTGGTGGTTAACCCCTAATTCTAGGAAGACCATGGTTAGCCATGGCAGATGCATACATTTGATGTAGATGACGATATATGGAAATTTCACATGGGGGTTCTATTAAGAAGCTTACCTTGTATCCACCAACAAAACCTTTAATAGTTTTAGAAATTTCTCCATGGCTTGGTAATGAGGATAGTGATGTTGAATTTATGCAGCCATTGTTAACACTTGATCAAGCTATGAAATTTAAACATGAAACTAAAGATATTTTGATTAGCAATTTTATAGCTCATCTTTATTCATTTCAGTATCTCGAGGGGCATTCCTTTGGTTATATATTAGATATGCATTTTCAAGATAATTGTTCTTTAAACAAGTTATCATCACAATTCAATTCTATGCCTTCCTTATATGCTATATCCGAATCCTGTAGTATATCCGTCGAAATTAGTCCTAGGCTTGAACAATTCCAGGCTTGAAGAATTGAACATTGAACATCAATCCTAGGAAAAACATTGAACATCAATCCTAGGCTTGAAGAATTCCAGAAAAATCGATTGATTAAGTTACTACAAAAACATTTTGGTGCATTTGCATGGGAATATATTTATATGAGAGGAATCCATCCAAATCTTTGCATACATGATATTTATATTTAAAATGATTTTTGATCCATTTGATAACCTCAGAGACACATGAATTATGCCTTAAGAGAAATAGTGAAAGAGGAACTGCAAAAATCGCTTAATGTGAATTTTATCTATCATATTTTAGATTGTCAATGGGTTTCACCTTTAGTAATTGTCCCTAAGAAAAATGGTAAGTGGCGAGTATGCATTGATTACCTAAATTAAGCAAATCTACTTTAAAAGATCATTTTCCTCTTCAATTCATTGATCAAGTTCTAGATTCTTTGGTAGGTAAGTTTTTTTTTCCTTTCTTGATGAATTTAATGGTTATGATCAAATACAAATTGCTCTAGAGGATCAAGATAAGACTACTTTCACCTACCCTTGGGGAACATATGCTGACTGAGCACTACCCTTTTGATTGTGCAATGCCATTGCTACGTTCCAAAGAGTTATCTTAGGTATTTTCTTTGACTTGGTTCATGATTGTGTTGAGGTTTACATGGAAGATTTTATTGTGTATGGAGATACATTTGAAGAAGCTATGGAATATCTTGAAAAATTTCTATCTAGATGCCAAGAAACAAATCTTTTTCTCACTAATGAGAAATGTCATATGCTATTAACAAAAGGAATTGTTCTTGGTTATCATATATTTCCTACAGAAAACAAGGTGGATCCAACAAAAAATGAGGTAATTTCAAATCTCCCAGTTCCAAAGACTCAGAAAGGTGTGCATAGTTTCTTAGGACATGCAGGTTATTATTGACGTTTTATTGAAAATTTTACTAAAATTGTATCGCCTTAGTTTATATTTATTTCAAATGACAATGACTTTTTTCATCAAAATGCTTTAAATGAATCGCATTATAATTCTTTTGAAGTCAAAGCTCATCCAGTCCATTGCTCAATAGTACTAGATTCAACAAATAACATCCACACCTTATCATTCACAAGCTAATGACCAAGTGGAAGTTAAAAATAAGGTTCCAGAAGCCATATTGACCAAAACAATACAAATCCATCACAAAGATTGGGCCAATAGACTTCCACAAGTTCTTTGGGATTATCAGACCACTTGGAGAAATACCATGGGATTTACTAGATTGTGTATGGTAAGAGTGTAGTTCTTCCCATTGAATTTGAAATTAAGACTTTAAGAACTGCATTACAGGTGGGAATGGATTTTACAAAAGCACAACAACATCACCTACACTAGATTAATGAACTTGATGAATTTTGTCAAGCTACTTTCCATCAAATCTCACTTATTCAATAATAGAGTGATATATGGCACACCAAATTCATCAAGAAGGAGCATTTTAAAACAAATGATTGGGCTCTCCTATTAAATTCTAGATTCAAGGATTTTAAAGAAATTATTTCTACCCATTAGTTGGGCCCATATGAGATTGATATTATTTATGACAATGGTTCAATTAAGTTATGTACCATTGATGAAGAAATAACCTCTTTCATGGACAATGGTCATCGAATGAGGTTATATAGAAAACCATTGTTTAAAGCTGAGTTTTTTAAATACTTAATTAAGCAAGCTGAGTTAGAGATTATAAGTAGAAAGGAAGTAGCATCTACCTTTTCATCTAGTTGATTTTTCAAGTTTATACACACACATGAAGTGATTAAAAAAAAAAGAAAAAAGAAAAAAAAAACCCTCTTTTGAAGTGCAGCTAAACCATTGTCTAAAAACTAGTTTCCCGATAGACCATGTTTTGTTTATTTCTACTCAAAAGATTTGGATATTGTTCTTTTCCTTTTCTACAAAAATCTGCCACATAATTTTTCTACATAAATATGCTACAAAATTGCTACAAAACTGACTACAAAATTCTGCCACAGACTCTTGTCAATAAGCAAAGTACAAATTTGTTAGTTCTTGTCAATTTCAAAAAGATATTTAATAAATTGTTGCAACCACTATTTTTGCTACAAGATGATTTTTTCTTTGGAATAAAAAATAAATTCAAGCCTGAATTCTACATTTAGATATTATTTCACATGTTTGGATGAAGTAAAGATATGAGTTATCATCACCTACATGTAACCATAAAGCCCTACTTTTGAGTCTCCATTCTTTTTCTTTTTCCAATAGGATATGTCTCTTTTTGTCTTTTTTCAAGTAATTTTACCTCTAGTTTCTACTCCTCAAACATATATCCATATCCTTCATTGTTGTAATATTTCTCTAAGGCTTCCTCCACTTTTTTTTGAATTCTTTCATCCTTGTATCTGTTTTATTTTCCCCATTGAACTTCTACCTCTTTTACTTGTTTCAATTTTTAATGAAATTGTATGGAGAAAAAATTCTCTTAAAGCTTCATCATATGGATTCCATACCTCTTTTATCTTACTTAAAAATTCCTTCTCCTTTAGCCATTCTAGGATCAATTTAAAGGGGTTGGTTGGTTTCACTTGTGCAGGTTCAACTTCTAGTAGAACATGTGTATGACCAGAGTCTCCCCTTGAGGAGACCCATTGCTTAATTCAAATGAATTTATCTAGGAAAGCTTCATATATCAAAAAATGATCAATACTCTTTGCTATGCGTGCTTCTCATGTCCTCTTGTTGTTCCATGTTGGAGACAACTTTGAAGGTTCAATATCCAACAATCCCAATCTATTAACTAGATAGGAAATTCACTTGGGCAGTTGGTCCCCAAACTTTTGAAACTGCTAGAGTAAAATTTAAATCACCTCCTACCACAACTAGACCATTATGGATCTAATCCATTTCGAAGATCTTGTCCCAATATTCCACCATGTACAAATAGGGTCCATAGATATTCAGGACAATGATTTATTTTCCAATATCTAGATAGAATAAAGAGGTCCCTAAGCCTATAGTAAAAATCCCATGAATTAGTAAGGGTAAAATAAGCTTTCTTCCACCCAATGATATTCACCACTGATCTCCCTATATCATCAATAAAACTAAAATCCCAACACCGAATAAGTTTTATAAGTTTCTGAGTGATTTTCTCCCCATTGATGATAATCTCTTGTAACAAATTGAAAGATGGATTTGTTGTCTCAATTAACCTTTTAGGGACCAATTGTTTTGAGGGATTGGCTAACCCTCGGTAATTCAAGGACAAGAAAATATTTTTAGAGCATATTTAGGGGTAGATTCTCTAAGAGACCCAATCAAAGATAATTGTTTGCCACATATAATTTTAGAACTTGCTTGTTTTTTTGATAGGGACATATGATTTGGTTCTTATGTGTGGAGCTTCTTGTCCTTTTTCTTCTAGGAAACCCAAACCTCCATCCACTTGCCTTGGAAAGTTAGTAGTGTGTTTTCTCTTTGGTTTGAGGTTATATTTTGAGGTTTTAATGGAGGTTGATTCTCCAAGATCATCCATATTTCCTTTATCCTTACTTGGGTTTAAAAAGGTCCAAGTTAGGGAATTTTCCTCTTTTGGGGTCTCAATTGTTCATAGTCTAGGAATGAGAGGGGGAGGATTGGAGTTTTTAATCCTTGAGAGGATGGGGAGAAACTGGATGAGATGCTTATCATCTTTGTTATCTACCTCATTACCATAATTCCCAAAAATCAAAATTTCAAAGGATTTTTTTATTTTTTTCCAAATAAGAGTGTAGTTTGGACTCACCTAGAAAATTCATTCTATCACTAATGGATTTGATTTTCACAATCCTATGTTGACTAATTTTCAAGGATTTATGAGCAATGACAAGAGGTGATTCTTATGGACAGTTAGAAGCCACAATATCCCCCACTTTTTCTATCTTCCTTGTGTTTTGTATCCCGCTCCTCAGGTCTTCCTCCCCAATGCTCAACTACTTCTTCTGAGCCCAAAACTTTCTATAATTTGGATAATTAAAATGAACCTCAATGTGTTTGTAAATAAAATTGATCGCACATGAAAGGAAAACCTTCATAATTGATAATCTGGTGAAATCTATCAGAACCCTTTCTAATTTCCATAGACTTTGCTAGACCCCTTCTTAAGTCGAGGCCAACTAGTATTCGAGCTAAGCCCATGTATCCAGATTCCCGAAAAGATAAGCATGCTTCATAGAGAATGCATGTTAGCCTTTGGCTTACCTTAACCAATCACTAAGTCTAAATTGTCACCTATATTTGTATTATTCATTTAAGATATTAGTAATATATCCTCAAGTGATGACTAATGAGTTAGTTAAGATTTCCTAGCCTAGTCATCATGCATGATTTTAGGATCTAGAGCAAATCTCTCTATGAGGTGGCATCACCCATTGTACTATAAATATGTACCATTGGTTTGAATACCAAGAGTGTTGGCTAGTATGCCTTTTCCGTCATCTTGTTGTTATTATGTATATTTTATCAATTAGTATCAAAGCTTCTTTGTTTTATCAATTGTTATCAGAGCTCTTATGGTCTTAAGGGCCTAATAGCTTCTCCATGGTGAAAAGAGGATGAAAGTATTAGAGCCATGGTGAAAATTGTGAAGGAAGAGCAATGATACTGAGTGCAGTTTCGTTTCAAGGATTGTATCGTGGATTGTATCAAGGGATGTATCATGGACTATATTGAGGACTGTAATGCATACCAGATCATATTAATATAGTCTGCCCAACATTGGGTTTGCATATGAGAATAGACCCAATCTGGTGGATAAAGAATGAAGAAAATATGCAGCACTCAATGAGCCAATAAAGAAAATATGCAACACTGGAATTACACGCAATCCAAGGAGAAAGGAGAAGACATTACTGAAAGGGAAATTTGCTGATTTTGGAGTCCCTGTTGGTAAAAAATAGATTTCTCTTTCAATATTTATCCATTTTTCACGATTTCAGTTACATTGGAAACTAGAATCCAAGACGTACCAAAGGGTATTTTTGGTTTCTCAAGATTCATATATGTTTTAAAGATATTCTTCCCGTAAGAAACAAATTTTGTTCAATTGCAGAATATGCAACCATTAAAATGCATATTTTGGCCTCCATACAAATCCAAATTCATCATATAGCATAGCGTTGGAAAGGTCTTTTATAGATATATCAAATCCCTCCAAGTATTGATTAAACAAATCGATGTTTAAAGATAAAAACTTGCTGATAAAATTCACCTCAAAATGGAAAACGGACGCTGCAAATGAAAAACGATTTTTTCTCTGTACAAAAGTTTTTGTTTTCTGCGATAGAGGTTGCAAATGGAAGGCATAGGTTATTACCCAAATGGGTATCTTCAGTTTTTTCGATTGATTTTTTGTTGATGAGATTTTATCCACAAAATTTCTTACGGTTTGCCCAAGTTATAACGCCCATCGATCTGATCTGTGATATGGACAACCATTGATTCAAATCTTCCCAACAAGAACAAAGAACCACCTTTGTGTTTATTGTGTTGCATGATCTCCTACCAACCATGGATGGTGAGGATTTCAAACTCAATATGCTGCGAATTTGAGTAATTCATAAAAATTTCATGGTCCATTGAAGTTTGCTCGTGATTCCTGGAGGTCTAGTGGTTTCAACAAGCGCGTGAAATATTTTTCTCCCATACACTTTGCAGCAGTTTTGTAGACAACATGGTTCCTCCATTGACCTTCATTTGAAGACTTATGCGCAGCCTGAATATCATAAATATGTCCACAAAGTGATGCACATCGTGAATCATGGATCTGGAATAGTTGCCAATTCCTCCAAGCGATGTGGGAAACTTCGAAGCTCATTCCCATTCCAGAGATCTGCCCAGGATAATAAGCGATCTTCATGATTCATGCACCAAAAGTGTTAGTTTGTACCCTCATATAAGCAGTTCAAGATATCGCATGACATCATGTGGCATCTACAGGAACAACAAAACACAGATATAAGAAGATCTAAGGTGAACGTAGATTTGAGGAAAATAATCATCTCAACAAGAATATCCTGATCTCCACGCAAACTGGTGCGATTTCACGCACTCAGATCTCTTATGCGTGTCATATGATTGCTGCGTGTCCTTGTTTTTTGAAGCCACTTCTGCACAATTTTGGTGGATAATTTTTCAACTAATATTAAATTATCAAATTTGTTGAAAAAATCTTTGTTCATATCGAGGTTTGTTTTGAGGACTGGATGAAGGACCAGAACCTGTTTTAACATAAATATTTGGAGGTGATAAAATGTAATATTTTTTGTTCATTAGTAAAGGAGAGTGAGCATGAGTGAGAAATGTTCGTTATTTCTTTATAACTTAGGAAAATTTGTAAGTAAGTGACAAACTGAGGTTGTAAGAAACTCATTTTTTTTTAGAAGACATTTATTGTTTTCTTAAGTATTTGAGAGCAGAAGAGAAATGTTATGAATTAAAAGCCTTGTTAAAGCATGGTGTTAAAATCCTTGTTAAATCATGGTGAAGGAGAAAGTACATTGTAGCCTTCCCATTGTATGTGGTATCGTAAGAGAGATACGTATAATAAAATTGAAGTCTTTTGCTCTGTATCCTAGATCCACCCGAAATTGAATAAGGGGATCTTAGGTACACCTTGCATAGTGTGCTGTGGTTAATATTTTCATGGTTGATTTATGATGTTTAATGTCTAGTTTTGACATAAACACAATTGCATTTTTAGCATCATAATGCAAAATGCAAACAATTGTAATTTTAGCATTTAATGCAACACACAAAAGCTCATGCACAATGTTATTCAAGCAAAATTAAGCACATATGATCAATCATATGTGAAGAACATTCTCAAGCATTCAAGTTGTCAACCACATCAGTAATGGACAAATCAAATATTTCAAACTCAACACATCATGGAACATTTGAAGTTAAATTGTAACTTGCAAACAATGTTTGTTGTAAGATTACTTGATCAAGTTTATTTGTACTTGCAATAATGTATTTGTAAGTTTACTTGTCTTTTTGAAATCAAGTTGAGTTGAATTGAATTTGTCATAAGGTGCATTTTCGGCTGAGCCCGACACCCTAGAGTCATTTTGAGTCAAAATTGACAAGGTTGAGTAGTTGAAACTCAAATCATTGTAATTAATTTTTCGGGTGCATTTTCAGTAGTATCCGACACCCTCAAATTCTTGGAAGAAAGCAAGAAAAGTTCAAGAGAGTGAGTACAAGCAAGCTTGAATAACAAGTGAGCGTGAATTTCAAGTGAGCAATTCAAGTGAGCGAGTTGCAGATAAGACTTCTTCTGTCGAGTCAAATTGTAATCAGGATCTACCTACACAAGGATACCTCATTTAGTGTTTTTTGAAATGGCTCGAAATCTCGAATTATTAGAGTTACTGAACACTCTAATAAACACCACTGAAGATAACATAGTGATATTGAACAAATAAACTCTTCAGTCAGTGCTAACTTGTTTGCAAGTGACACAAGATAAAGTTAGACTTCTACAATCCCTATCCCAACTATTGAATGATGAAATCATGGATCTCAAAAATCAACAG
>ML820871.1:147903-158219 GCA_009831015.1 Picea engelmannii
ATATTTTGCTTTTATGTTTTTTTCAAATCATATATTTATTTATTTTTTCACACGCACACACACACAGACACACACATACAAGGGTGAGGGAGGAGCATCCTTTTTATTTATTTTTTAAATTATTATTTTATTATATTATTATTTTAATTTAACATGTTTTTATTTTTAATTTATTTTTTTAAAATATGTTTCCCCTCTAGTTTTAGGTTTTCTTTCCATAATTTTTCCCCGGTTTAAAAAATGTTGCAATTTTAAGTTAAAAAAAAGGGCAATATCATATTAAGTGTTACAAATCGAGATGAAAAGTAGACTCGTAGGTGTTGACCTCTATGGGTAGGGTTTACCTTAGCCTCTTCCTACATCCGATCCCTTGCTATTTTCTGAACCTGGATGATTATTGGTATCACTGCTTTAAGCAGAAAGATTTTAGATCAAGCTGCAATATCACTGGACTATCTTCACCTTAGCTTCCTTTATTTGATAGTTTTGAGTTTCTCCTCACTCTACCCACCATATTTGTGTCGTTCTCAGCTTGGTTGTTTTCATTTCACCATGGGCGAGTGTTCTAGTCTAGAAGAGGAATCTTTTGCCTCTCTGATAAGATCCTTTAAAGATGTTGGTGACAATTGTTATGAGAAGAACCAGTTTGTCAAAAGGGCATAATCCATCCCTAATCTGGTCATGACTTCTTCAGAGGAAAAAATGAAAACTATTCTTCTACACGAGAAAGGATTAATAGGTAAGTTCATAGGCCTTTGGCCCAATCCTTGAGAAGTTCAGGAACAAACCACATAGAACTAGAAATTTCTAGGTCATATTTCTGGGTTTTATTTTGGTAAAGGTTTTTATGTGTTTATTTTTAGTAGAAAAGAAGAGAGGGACCTGCTTTTCATATCGGGTCCCTAGTTCATGGGCTCCAGGGGAATGTTTCTTTCCCACTAGACTCTTAACTTCGATCATGACATGGAAATTTCCTCTGCTTCTATATGCATTAGATTCTTGCATCTCCCCATTATTTTTTGGGATGAAGGCTCTCTTAAGCCTATTAGAGATAAGTTGGGTTGCTTCATTGATCGAGCTAATCCAAAAGGGGACACCTTATCTTGTGCCAAAATATGTGTGGAAATAGATTTTGAAAAGGGTCTGTTGGAGGTGATTCAACTGATCAATTTAGAGGGTTGGAGTCATCTTCAAGCCCTAGATTACAAGAAGATCCCTTTCAAGTGTAACATCTATCATGAGTATGGTCATTTTTCTAAAAGATGTCAAAGATCTCAAGAAACTCAACCTCCTTTGAAGAAGGTGACAACTTCTTAGAATAATAGTGAGTAAGAATCATTCGAACAAGTATCAACAAGGCACAATAAATAACAACCCAAGGGGCGTCAACTTGAACAAAGGTTTTAGTCAAGACCATCTAACATTTATAACAACATATATGAAGTTTTGGAGATCAGGTAGAAGAGGAAGAGGAACTCGTAGATATAGGACCCTCGAAGACTAAACTCAATCTTATCGCTGTGCCAAGAACAAAAGATCAAGAGGACATAGAAAACCGATCTTAAAATAATAAGGTTGGGACCTCAATTGGGGTAATTTTGGAAAATACACAAGAGAAGGAAGAATTAGAAGAGGTGGAGAGAGAAGAGGAATTGGTGGGTGATGTGAAGAGCCTTGAAGTCTCTAACTCTCCTTCCTTTGCAGAAGTTCTAAAGAAATATTCACGCTCCTCTCCCCTATTAACAAGAGGTAGGAAATCAAGTTGAAATCATAGAGAGAAATAAGTAGAATAAGAAATCACAATGGGTACTTAGCAAGCTATGGATGCTCTCATATTTGGTGAGGAGATAATACCACATAAAATCTAATTATGTTTTGTTTTTGCATTAATTTGTGCCAATAATTTGTAAGAATTTATTCTTATACTTAGAAAGAAGTAAGACTAAGTTACAAAAGGTCTAGGTTTGGATCTCTCTGTTTCATTCTTTTGAAGGGATAAGGATTATTTTATGTGTTGTTGATTGTTCCTGTTCAGAACCTCTAAAGAAGATTTTTGTTGTAACTCCTGGGCGAACTCTACTACAAATTTTATTAATACAATATTTCCTAGTTTTAGTTAAACAAATGGGTAATGTTAGTAGCATATTTTTTAAATTTACGAGTTGATTTTGAGGTTTTGATCACAACATTCCTAATTGTTAAGGCCATAGTTTCAACAAATCGTAATTTTAACCCTAAAAAAATGGGTGCTACTAGTGGCACTAGTTTTTAATTTGGGGGTTGATTTTAAATTTTTTGTTGCAACAATACTCGTTTTCAAGGTCGCAATTTCAAACAAGTCATAATTTTAACACCCATAAACAAGGAGGTGGTACTCATAGCACCACTTTTTAATTCAAGAATTTATTTTGAAGTTTTTGTTTGCAACATTACGGGGTTTTAAGGCCATGTTGCAAAAGGTTGTAATTTTAACCTATAAATAAAAGGGGTGATTCTAGGAGAGCCACTTTTCAAAATGGGGTAAACAAACGACTAAATGTATTCTTTAAAAGAAAAAAAACTTCGGAGGGTTCTCATCATGTATGTAACTCTGTTACATGGGATTTTCACTTTGTCATGCTCTTCGTATGTCATCTATGATCCTTCAGAAAGATTTGCACATTCACATTTGAATTATTCTATTAAGACATGATGGACTAATGTTTTGTATGGTMTTATGGGAAAGRGAGTGTCAAGATCTATATCTCTTTGATATACCATTGGGTTTTCAATAGTAATACTTAATYGATATTTCATGGCRTTGATAAAGAAGGATGGACCACACCCTTAGCTATATTACTTGATTCCTGGGGACACAAGGATGATCTCCCTAAGCATTGTGYTAARTGTACTATAGAGACATATGATAAAAAAAATKATCTAAGAATCATCTCARGTATTYCTATGGGGATTYTGATATACCCTAGGGTATGTGGAAGATTGAACTCGTAAACAATTTTTTTCTAATATGATACTAATCAATGGGTACCAAMAAAGGTGTACAATGGTGTCCTATGATGATCCCACCTATATTCTCTGCTTGTAGGATTCCTAGTCACAATTTTACCTATATAATGATAGACCTCTATGTTTATAGACATTGATACACATCTCTAGCCTAAAAATTCTACTTGTTKCATAATAGAGAAGAAATTATGAGCTTGAGGTCTCCTTAGAACTCTCGTAAAGCCTTGATTTGGGGTCTATTATGATCATTGACCTTGCACATGATGYAAATTTTATTTTGCTACACTTCTAAGTTMAAAATTTATTGATATGACTCCTTCAGATTCCCACAAGTTTAATTCAACTTCAAGCCTTCAAGAGGGAGTTATTTCCAAGGCATGAAAGCTCGCCGTTTTTAGTGCCTTTTAGTTGTGTGAACTTGTTTGCAYTGACACTTATCCAATATTTACCCTACAAGTTTGAAATTTGGACCTGAAGCATCTTGGTTCTTGWTTTGTCCAATCCTGTAGGAGCACTCAATTTGAACCTTGAAATATTTAGCAAAYTRAATTCTAAAWTTTTTACCCAATGTACTTCAYTGTTTTCTYTGTCAACCCTGAGATCACAAGACAATTCCAATGTTTCAAAAACAAGTTAKAGAAAAAATGGTGATACAGTTTATTTGAAGGAGCMAAACTAAGAATTGTCTGCTCTAATACCAAATGTTGTGAACAAAATAGAAAAATAAACATGAAAATGACCCAATTTAGTAGTACCACACTAAAATAGAGTAAAAGAGTGAATGGAACAKAATCCTCTTTGAGGKGGAAACCTCTTTTTACAAGATATAATTGCAYGACACAAGGTGATCCTTCAAAGGAGTCCCCTTGATGTATATGTAAGAGACAWAGAGGACTATAAAGMAATAATAAATTGACATACCTATTGATAAGATAATGATAATGAACRAGGGTTATGGTTAGGAGATTAACATAGGCACRCCCGTGTATTTATGTTTTCAACACTTGTKCTTGGATTTTACACTTTCTTTAGTGCACTAGAGTTATCTCTCTCTAGCACACTTGTGAGGAGGATATTTCAGAATTTGGGTGAGATTTGGTTCTCTCATTTCTCTTGTTGACCCTTGTGAATCTYAATGTGGTGTCAAAGTGGGGGTGAAACTTACTCTCTTAATTCTTTTGGTTGATTAAAAAACTATTGTCTAGTGGAATCTTTGTCACAATGTGGAACTAGGGTTTTCTTGGATAATCTCTACTAAGGTTTCTCTAGGGGTTATAGAGATATAAACCCTAATCTAGGACCACACCTTCCTTATAGAGATTCTTTTGGCACTTTTCATCCTTTTTCCAAATCCGGTTCCTTCATTTCTAAGGGTCTCTAGGTATTTCTACCATTTGGGTCTATAACATGAATTTTTGAAGTCTTAATTCCATAAAGAGCCTTCATCCCGCTTTTTTTGAGCCTATGGATTTAAAGTGGTTGTTTCCCCTTTGAATGGGGCCAACTATCAAATTTCTTGGGTGGATCAAATCACTACCCTACTTCGATGTACTTGGCAAGGTCATTTCCTACGGAAGATGATGACAATGAGGACCTTGCATATTTGAAGAAGGATGAAGCTCTTGGGTTGATCACTCTTTATGTCGACCTTATTCTCATTCATCATACCAATGATAAAAAAGGTGCGAAGGAAATCTGGGATACATCTAAAACGCTTTTTGGAATGATGAATACTACTTAGGGATATCAACTTGAAATTGAAATACTCTCCAATATTAAGACAAATGACATCAATATGGTTGAGGTATATTGCAAGATTTAAAAACTTGAAGGATGAAATTATTCAAGACGAAGGAAAAGGAAAATCAAATCTAAAACTTGTAAGTATCATTTTGAATAATATCTCTCCCACATCCAAATATTTTTCTCTTATGTTCTACACCATTCCTTTATTTTTCAAGGGTCATTTAACTCCCATTCTTGAGGAGTTTTCTTTAATATAATTGAGAATCATGTTACTTTGAGGAACATGGGTGAATTTCCCCCTAGAGATCAAGCCCATCCAAATGTTGTCTCAACCCCTCTTACATCTAACTTTGATTGGGGTACAAAGAAATACTCAAAATTCTCTAGGAAGAATAAATTCATATGTGACTATTTCCAAAAGGAGGGCCATCCTTTCAAATATTGCCTTGTTCATCTTTAGAAATATGAAGAGGTTGCAAGATATACCGTAGGAAAAAATACCATTTTTATAAGAGTATTGGATATCCTTATAGTGCACATTTGGTTGTACACTATGCACTTTGGTTCTCTTCTTCTCAACAAGAGTGGATTTCTAATTTCGAAGCTACCTAAGACATGATCGAACGTGAACATCTTGTATTTGATTATAGACAATAATACAATGTAGATAAAGTGGTTATTGGTGACATTCTAGCCATATAGGTTGTAGGTTGTCGTGATGTTTTCATTGATACAACTAAGATTGGAGATATTATTCATGTTTTAGGTGTTGGATCAAATATTTTTTCTATGCATTGCATTGCACACTTTGATAAAAAGGTGTAATTTTGGCTAGATCGATGGGCTGTAAAGGGCATACATGATGGTTTCAAGGTGGTTTCATTAATATATAATGATGAATTTAATCATATGTACAAGTTGGGGAAGGATCCTCCCTTAAAGGAAAAAGGTTTGTTGCTATGGTAGCCAGTGCCGATGACACCATCATGCTATGGAATCTATGTCTTGGTGACACCAATTATGGAGCTTTGCAACATATGAGTTGAATACATATGGTTGATGACATTCCACATATTGAACCACATAGTTGTCTCTATGATGGATGTGTAGTGGGAAACATCATTAGGAGTCCTTTCCTAAGGACAAAACAAATTGATCTTCATAACTTCTTGCATTGGTTCATAGTGATCTCTATGGGCCTATGACTACATTTTTTTTTATTGGGGGAGCTAAGTAATTCCTCACCTTCATTGATACTTTTTCTTGTTTTATTTGGGTATACACCACTAAATCTAAGGGTGAGGTGTTTGGAAATATTTGAGAATTTACATCTCTTTTGGAAAATCAAAGAAACAAGAGAGTCAAGTGTCTCTAGATTGATGGTGAAGGTGAACATATTACAACGATTTAAATGATTTCTTGTATCTTAGGGAATTTCTTGTATCTTAGGAAATTTCTTGGGAGAACACCATTCCTTACACTCCACAACAACCACCTTTCATAATAATAATAATAATAATAGAATAATAATCATAATAATCATAATAATAATAATAATTTATTTTTAAGGTCACGACCAAGCCAGACACCAAATTGGTGTATGAGACCCCCTCCGCCCAACGATTTGACTGATAAAGTCTAACACATGTTCTCTCTCTCTCTCTCTCTCTCTCTCTTGGAAACACATGTTCTCTCTCTCTCTCTCTCTCTCTCTCTATATATATATATATATATATAGAGAGAGAGAGAGAGAGAGAGAGAGAGAGAGAGAGAGAGAGAGAGAGAGAGAGAGAGAGAGAGAGAGAGGTGTTGTCATTGGCATGACTCCTTGAGAAATACATCTCTAGACTCTTACAACAATGAATTTGGTTGGCTACAATGAAACATTTTAGAGTTTATGACCTCACTACTCACAAGGTTGTTGAATATAGAGTGATTATTTTTGATGAGGTTTCTGCTCTAGTCTGCAAGGATATTTTTCATTACTTATTTGTGAATATTCTTCAGATGTTTGATGAGGTTTCTACCCATAGTTTGCAAGGATATTTTTCATTACTTATTTGAGAATATTATTCAGATGGATGCCAACATGATTCCATGGATCATGCTTCTTCTCATCATCATGTAGGTCCTCTTCTAGATGACACCTATCATGTTTTAATGGTCCAACCAGATTATTGAATGATGATGGCGAGGACCTTGCATGATTCACCTACATTTATTACTCTTCCTTTAGATAGGTCAAATCCTATACCTAAGTGAGCTATCTTCACTACTGTTGATGCGAGTGAGTTTCTTGCTCCCTCTCTGTGTTATCAAGAAGAATATCCACCTTGGGTCCTTCTTACTCAAATTTATGACTATTTTTAGGATGAAACTTATGCAATTGAGTTCCTTGCTATCCCATTTGAGCAATATAAGGAGGAGTCTTCTCCACAACACGCCATTGCTTAGGTTTTTGATGTCCCTATTGAAATGCATCATCTCATACATCTCCCACCTAAATTTGTTTAGAGATTAGTCTTGGTGGTTGATAATATTGATGGATTTCTAAAGGAGAGATGTGGAGTTCAGGGGGAGTGATATGGTCCTATGTTCAACATTAAGGGGGGGAGTAAATATTGTGTTGTAATGACTCTTTTCGTGGCTCCTTGTTCAACTCAAAGGGGGTGTTGAAATTAATGGTGGAATAGGTACATGTGATATATGCCTATGCATATGTATCCACATGTGCTTGTAATTATGGCTAATGCCATATTGTATTTCATTTATTGTATACTAGGTTTATGGTTAGGGATGGCCTAGTCAAACTTGATATATAGGCTCAATATCATCTTGGGGTGTGTGCCCTTGTTATGTTGGCCCATAAACCTAAATAGAAGGATGACTCACTTGTGTTGTGTATAAATACACAACTCAAGCTCTCATTTGTACCATCTTATCTTGTGATCTTCTTAATTTGAAAAAAAAAACATTATAAGCCTAAGGGCACTTAATTTTGGAATTTTCTCTTGTGATTGACATTCTTCTATTACATGCACTTGTGTATTTATTTTTTCAACACTTATGCTTGGCTTTTTCACACTCTCTTTAGTGCACTAGACTGATCTCTCTTTAGGGAAGTTATGAGGATCTAGAATTCGAGTGATATTTGGTTCCATTGATTCTTTCATTGACCCTTATAAATCTCAATAGAGTGGTATTGGATATAATTTTTTTTTTTCCCCATTATCAAAATGATAGTGTGCAAACTTCACATAAGGATGTGGGCCGACCTATATTGTGTGTATTTTTAGTGTGTCTTGGGTTTTAGCTTAAAAGCTGACATAGTCAAACACTTTATTAATTATATTTAGGGTGGTTAGGTTTGACCTAGATTAGTGGCTCCATAACCCCTTTTAGGGAGTGTGCCCCAACTTAGAGTGTGTATAAATATACACTTACCCTCATGTTGATGAAAATGAATGACTATTCTAATACCAACATTTTCAAATCTTGTTGGGCTAAGGCAAGATAGTAGGGATTGTTATCCCATGTTTATATCCTTTTTGCAAAAAATATCAGTTAACCTTCAAGGAACATGTTTTTGAGATCAATGTTGTCTTTTATGTTGTGTTATGATTGAAAAAAATAAAAAAATATTTATATCAGAAAATAATTTAAACATATTTGATGAATAATTATAAAAACATAAAAATATGAAATAAGATCACACATACAGTCCAAAATGAGACCTCAAAACCATCAAGCGATTTTGTTTATTCAGTTATGGAATACAACCAAAAAAATTCTTTCATACCCAAAATGGGTAAGGACCAAAAAAATATTTAGAAGTCAAAGGTTACATCATCACAAAGACAACTTGTGTCTTCTAAGTAAAAATAAGACTGAAAAATAACTGGATCAACAAGCCACAATTTTCCATTGTCTTGACTCTGCAAAAAATTCCTAATTAGTACTGAAAATCAATTAAGAAATCCAATAAGAATTTACAGACTATCACAAACATATGATCAACCTTATAAATCATGCCAATTATCAATGCTTCTTGGTCCTCCTTATTGCCACCTTGAATAAGACCATTCTATCAACAAAAAGTCTTTAGCCTTTGAGTATTTTAGAAATGAATGAAGTAGTAATGTAATCTCATTCTAGAGCAAGAGAAAACCTTATCAGAGTTTGTGCCTCTATCTCTCCTCTCTTTTTCTTATCCCTTCAATTCTCATTTTATTCTCCAAAAGTAGTTTTGAGTAGTATCAACTACTTTTAGTTAAGTTATTAAATAAATTTTAGTTAAATAAGGACAACTCATAATAAAATATTAATAAATAATGATATTGGTATAATAAATATTAACTAATAGGTGGGGATCCCCTAACAACTCTTTTGTTTAATTTCCAAAATATCCACTTGTTCCTCCATCAATAAAAATGCATCCATATAATCAAAACATTAGCAAAAACATGTATCCTAATCAACTCTCATAAAATATTTCAAAACACACTTAAGACTCCCAAATATTAAGTAGATATTCTCATACATGCCCAAAATTGAATAAGTCAATAAACTATCAAAACTATATTGTTGTTCAAAATAAATATAGTCCATCTGTTGTCTAAAACAACTGCTGTCCAAAATATGAGTGACTGTCCAACAATGAAGCCAAAATAAATAACATCATAAAATTAGAAATGATATTTTTTGTGTGAGGTAGTTTTCCTCTGTTCACTTTCCTTGGACTATGTTACCTTGGGCATATGTGAATTTTCCTTAATATGCATTTTAACTTTAACTGTTGATGCTTTTGGGTGCATTTCTTCAAAAGGGGCGTGTCCATCCTCATGTCCAGGGTGTTGTGAATGTGAAGTGATTGAGTGTGAGGATTCTTGAGATTGGTTGGAGTCAACATAATGGGCATGTCGTTTTCCTTTTCTAGGCTCTTGTTCTTGGGCTTTGAAAGTTTTTGGTAATGCATGTGAAGAATACAAATAATGAGTTGAGGAGATTTCTGAGGAGGAGGTGGTAGTGGCAATGTTAAAGAAACTATTGGCCATCCTCCAACACGAGGGGAAGGAGGATGTAAAATATCATTCTAGCCATCATTGACTGGGACTTCATGTGTTAAAGACACATGTGGCTCAACTGGTATGCCATAGATGCTAGGATGGAGGTGCAAAGGTGGTTGTCCACAGGGAGGAGGAGGTCAGAAGGCTCTTTACCCAACTAAGTTTAAGAAATCAATATGTAAGAGTTGATTAAACTCATCTGAATCATCATCAAAATGAATTGAAAATCAAATTCTTTTGTTTACCCCTTGCCAAAAATCATTTGGCCTTCTTCTTCTGCCTCTGTTTCCTCTGCCATGTTTGGCTCTACTGAAAAATATCATCTATAAAGTTTGAGGCTAAGTTAGAGTATGTATACAATACCAAGTGAAACATCAAATACCATTGCATTAACATATTTTTAGAAATAACTTTGACTCAAATCAATAAACAAGCATGCAATCAACCAAGGATAAAAGGGGGAAAGGATAACTCTCAAGACAAACTTTCATCTTTGCT
>ML820871.1:167528-178113 GCA_009831015.1 Picea engelmannii
TTCTCATCATGTATGTAACTCTGTTACATGGGATTTTCACTTTGTCATGCTCTTCGTATGTCATCTATGATCCTTCAGAAAGATTTGCACATTCACATTTGAATTATTCTATTAAGACATGATGGACTAATGTTTTGTATGGTATTATGGGAAAGAGAGTGTCAAGATCTATATCTCTTTGATATACCATTGGGTTTTCAATAGTAATACTTAATCGATATTTCATGGCGTTGATAAAGAAGGATGGACCACACCCTTAGCTATATTACTTGATTCCTGGGGACACAAGGATGATCTCCCTAAGCATTGTGTTAAGTGTACTATAGAGACATATGATAAAAAAATGATCTAAGAATCATCTCAGGTATTCCTATGGGGATTCTGATATACCCTAGGGTATGTGGAAGATTGAACTCGTAAACAATTTTTTTCTAATATGATACTAATCAATGGGTACCAAAAAAGGTGTACAATGGTGTCCTATGATGATCCCACCTATATTCTCTGCTTGTAGGATTCCTAGTCACAATTTTACCTATATAATGATAGACCTCTATGTTTATAGACATTGATACACATCTCTAGCCTAAAAATTCTACTTGTTGCATAATAGAGAAGAAATTATGAGCTTGAGGTCTCCTTAGAACTCTCGTAAAGCCTTGATTTGGGGTCTATTATGATCATTGACCTTGCACATGATGTAAATTTTATTTTGCTACACTTCTAAGTTCAAAATTTATTGATATGACTCCTTCAGATTCCCACAAGTTTAATTCAACTTCAAGCCTTCAAGAGGGAGTTATTTCCAAGGCATGAAAGCTCGCCGTTTTTAGTGCCTTTTAGTTGTGTGAACTTGTTTGCACTGACACTTATCCAATATTTACCCTACAAGTTTGAAATTTGGACCTGAAGCATCTTGGTTCTTGTTTTGTCCAATCCTGTAGGAGCACTCAATTTGAACCTTGAAATATTTAGCAAATTGAATTCTAAAATTTTTACCCAATGTACTTCATTGTTTTCTCTGTCAACCCTGAGATCACAAGACAATTCCAATGTTTCAAAAACAAGTTATAGAAAAAATGGTGATACAGTTTATTTGAAGGAGCCAAACTAAGAATTGTCTGCTCTAATACCAAATGTTGTGAACAAAATAGAAAAATAAACATGAAAATGACCCAATTTAGTAGTACCACACTAAAATAGAGTAAAAGAGTGAATGGAACATAATCCTCTTTGAGGGGGAAACCTCTTTTTACAAGATATAATTGCACGACACAAGGTGATCCTTCAAAGGAGTCCCCTTGATGTATATGTAAGAGACATAGAGGACTATAAAGAAATAATAAATTGACATACCTATTGATAAGATAATGATAATGAACAAGGGTTATGGTTAGGAGATTAACATAGGCACGCCCGTGTATTTATGTTTTCAACACTTGTGCTTGGATTTTACACTTTCTTTAGTGCACTAGAGTTATCTCTCTCTAGCACACTTGTGAGGAGGATATTTCAGAATTTGGGTGAGATTTGGTTCTCTCATTTCTCTTGTTGACCCTTGTGAATCTTAATGTGGTGTCAAAGTGGGGGTGAAACTTACTCTCTTAATTCTTTTGGTTGATTAAAAAACTATTGTCTAGTGGAATCTTTGTCACAATGTGGAACTAGGGTTTTCTTGGATAATCTCTACTAAGGTTTCTCTAGGGGTTATAGAGATATAAACCCTAATCTAGGACCACACCTTCCTTATAGAGATTCTTTTGGCACTTTTCATCCTTTTTCCAAATCCGGTTCCTTCATTTCTAAGGGTCTCTAGGTATTTCTACCATTTGGGTCTATAACATGAATTTTTGAAGTCTTAATTCCATAAAGAGCCTTCATCCCGCTTTTTTTGAGCCTATGGATTTAAAGTGGTTGTTTCCCCTTTGAATGGGGCCAACTATCAAATTTCTTGGGTGGATCAAATCACTACCCTACTTCGATGTACTTGGCAAGGTCATTTCCTACGGAAGATGATGACAATGAGGACCTTGCATATTTGAAGAAGGATGAAGCTCTTGGGTTGATCACTCTTTATGTCGACCTTATTCTCATTCATCATACCAATGATAAAAAAGGTGCGAAGGAAATCTGGGATACATCTAAAACGCTTTTTGGAATGATGAATACTACTTAGGGATATCAACTTGAAATTGAAATACTCTCCAATATTAAGACAAATGACATCAATATGGTTGAGGTATATTGCAAGATTTAAAAACTTGAAGGATGAAATTATTCAAGACGAAGGAAAAGGAAAATCAAATCTAAAACTTGTAAGTATCATTTTGAATAATATCTCTCCCACATCCAAATATTTTTCTCTTATGTTCTACACCATTCCTTTATTTTTCAAGGGTCATTTAACTCCCATTCTTGAGGAGTTTTCTTTAATATAATTGAGAATCATGTTACTTTGAGGAACATGGGTGAATTTCCCCCTAGAGATCAAGCCCATCCAAATGTTGTCTCAACCCCTCTTACATCTAACTTTGATTGGGGTACAAAGAAATACTCAAAATTCTCTAGGAAGAATAAATTCATATGTGACTATTTCCAAAAGGAGGGCCATCCTTTCAAATATTGCCTTGTTCATCTTTAGAAATATGAAGAGGTTGCAAGATATACCGTAGGAAAAAATACCATTTTTATAAGAGTATTGGATATCCTTATAGTGCACATTTGGTTGTACACTATGCACTTTGGTTCTCTTCTTCTCAACAAGAGTGGATTTCTAATTTCGAAGCTACCTAAGACATGATCGAACGTGAACATCTTGTATTTGATTATAGACAATAATACAATGTAGATAAAGTGGTTATTGGTGACATTCTAGCCATATAGGTTGTAGGTTGTCGTGATGTTTTCATTGATACAACTAAGATTGGAGATATTATTCATGTTTTAGGTGTTGGATCAAATATTTTTTCTATGCATTGCATTGCACACTTTGATAAAAAGGTGTAATTTTGGCTAGATCGATGGGCTGTAAAGGGCATACATGATGGTTTCAAGGTGGTTTCATTAATATATAATGATGAATTTAATCATATGTACAAGTTGGGGAAGGATCCTCCCTTAAAGGAAAAAGGTTTGTTGCTATGGTAGCCAGTGCCGATGACACCATCATGCTATGGAATCTATGTCTTGGTGACACCAATTATGGAGCTTTGCAACATATGAGTTGAATACATATGGTTGATGACATTCCACATATTGAACCACATAGTTGTCTCTATGATGGATGTGTAGTGGGAAACATCATTAGGAGTCCTTTCCTAAGGACAAAACAAATTGATCTTCATAACTTCTTGCATTGGTTCATAGTGATCTCTATGGGCCTATGACTACATTTTTTTTTATTGGGGGAGCTAAGTAATTCCTCACCTTCATTGATACTTTTTCTTGTTTTATTTGGGTATACACCACTAAATCTAAGGGTGAGGTGTTTGGAAATATTTGAGAATTTACATCTCTTTTGGAAAATCAAAGAAACAAGAGAGTCAAGTGTCTCTAGATTGATGGTGAAGGTGAACATATTACAACGATTTAAATGATTTCTTGTATCTTAGGGAATTTCTTGTATCTTAGGAAATTTCTTGGGAGAACACCATTCCTTACACTCCACAACAACCACCTTTCATAATAATAATAATAATAATAGAATAATAATCATAATAATCATAATAATAATAATAATTTATTTTTAAGGTCACGACCAAGCCAGACACCAAATTGGTGTATGAGACCCCCTCCGCCCAACGATTTGACTGATAAAGTCTAACACATGTTCTCTCTCTCTCTCTCTCTCTCTCTCTTGGAAACACATGTTCTCTCTCTCTCTCTCTCTCTCTCTCTATATATATATATATATATATAGAGAGAGAGAGAGAGAGAGAGAGAGAGAGAGAGAGAGAGAGAGAGAGAGAGAGAGAGAGAGAGAGAGAGGTGTTGTCATTGGCATGACTCCTTGAGAAATACATCTCTAGACTCTTACAACAATGAATTTGGTTGGCTACAATGAAACATTTTAGAGTTTATGACCTCACTACTCACAAGGTTGTTGAATATAGAGTGATTATTTTTGATGAGGTTTCTGCTCTAGTCTGCAAGGATATTTTTCATTACTTATTTGTGAATATTCTTCAGATGTTTGATGAGGTTTCTACCCATAGTTTGCAAGGATATTTTTCATTACTTATTTGAGAATATTATTCAGATGGATGCCAACATGATTCCATGGATCATGCTTCTTCTCATCATCATGTAGGTCCTCTTCTAGATGACACCTATCATGTTTTAATGGTCCAACCAGATTATTGAATGATGATGGCGAGGACCTTGCATGATTCACCTACATTTATTACTCTTCCTTTAGATAGGTCAAATCCTATACCTAAGTGAGCTATCTTCACTACTGTTGATGCGAGTGAGTTTCTTGCTCCCTCTCTGTGTTATCAAGAAGAATATCCACCTTGGGTCCTTCTTACTCAAATTTATGACTATTTTTAGGATGAAACTTATGCAATTGAGTTCCTTGCTATCCCATTTGAGCAATATAAGGAGGAGTCTTCTCCACAACACGCCATTGCTTAGGTTTTTGATGTCCCTATTGAAATGCATCATCTCATACATCTCCCACCTAAATTTGTTTAGAGATTAGTCTTGGTGGTTGATAATATTGATGGATTTCTAAAGGAGAGATGTGGAGTTCAGGGGGAGTGATATGGTCCTATGTTCAACATTAAGGGGGGGAGTAAATATTGTGTTGTAATGACTCTTTTCGTGGCTCCTTGTTCAACTCAAAGGGGGTGTTGAAATTAATGGTGGAATAGGTACATGTGATATATGCCTATGCATATGTATCCACATGTGCTTGTAATTATGGCTAATGCCATATTGTATTTCATTTATTGTATACTAGGTTTATGGTTAGGGATGGCCTAGTCAAACTTGATATATAGGCTCAATATCATCTTGGGGTGTGTGCCCTTGTTATGTTGGCCCATAAACCTAAATAGAAGGATGACTCACTTGTGTTGTGTATAAATACACAACTCAAGCTCTCATTTGTACCATCTTATCTTGTGATCTTCTTAATTTGAAAAAAAAAACATTATAAGCCTAAGGGCACTTAATTTTGGAATTTTCTCTTGTGATTGACATTCTTCTATTACATGCACTTGTGTATTTATTTTTTCAACACTTATGCTTGGCTTTTTCACACTCTCTTTAGTGCACTAGACTGATCTCTCTTTAGGGAAGTTATGAGGATCTAGAATTCGAGTGATATTTGGTTCCATTGATTCTTTCATTGACCCTTATAAATCTCAATAGAGTGGTATTGGATATAATTTTTTTTTTTCCCCATTATCAAAATGATAGTGTGCAAACTTCACATAAGGATGTGGGCCGACCTATATTGTGTGTATTTTTAGTGTGTCTTGGGTTTTAGCTTAAAAGCTGACATAGTCAAACACTTTATTAATTATATTTAGGGTGGTTAGGTTTGACCTAGATTAGTGGCTCCATAACCCCTTTTAGGGAGTGTGCCCCAACTTAGAGTGTGTATAAATATACACTTACCCTCATGTTGATGAAAATGAATGACTATTCTAATACCAACATTTTCAAATCTTGTTGGGCTAAGGCAAGATAGTAGGGATTGTTATCCCATGTTTATATCCTTTTTGCAAAAAATATCAGTTAACCTTCAAGGAACATGTTTTTGAGATCAATGTTGTCTTTTATGTTGTGTTATGATTGAAAAAAATAAAAAAATATTTATATCAGAAAATAATTTAAACATATTTGATGAATAATTATAAAAACATAAAAATATGAAATAAGATCACACATACAGTCCAAAATGAGACCTCAAAACCATCAAGCGATTTTGTTTATTCAGTTATGGAATACAACCAAAAAAATTCTTTCATACCCAAAATGGGTAAGGACCAAAAAAATATTTAGAAGTCAAAGGTTACATCATCACAAAGACAACTTGTGTCTTCTAAGTAAAAATAAGACTGAAAAATAACTGGATCAACAAGCCACAATTTTCCATTGTCTTGACTCTGCAAAAAATTCCTAATTAGTACTGAAAATCAATTAAGAAATCCAATAAGAATTTACAGACTATCACAAACATATGATCAACCTTATAAATCATGCCAATTATCAATGCTTCTTGGTCCTCCTTATTGCCACCTTGAATAAGACCATTCTATCAACAAAAAGTCTTTAGCCTTTGAGTATTTTAGAAATGAATGAAGTAGTAATGTAATCTCATTCTAGAGCAAGAGAAAACCTTATCAGAGTTTGTGCCTCTATCTCTCCTCTCTTTTTCTTATCCCTTCAATTCTCATTTTATTCTCCAAAAGTAGTTTTGAGTAGTATCAACTACTTTTAGTTAAGTTATTAAATAAATTTTAGTTAAATAAGGACAACTCATAATAAAATATTAATAAATAATGATATTGGTATAATAAATATTAACTAATAGGTGGGGATCCCCTAACAACTCTTTTGTTTAATTTCCAAAATATCCACTTGTTCCTCCATCAATAAAAATGCATCCATATAATCAAAACATTAGCAAAAACATGTATCCTAATCAACTCTCATAAAATATTTCAAAACACACTTAAGACTCCCAAATATTAAGTAGATATTCTCATACATGCCCAAAATTGAATAAGTCAATAAACTATCAAAACTATATTGTTGTTCAAAATAAATATAGTCCATCTGTTGTCTAAAACAACTGCTGTCCAAAATATGAGTGACTGTCCAACAATGAAGCCAAAATAAATAACATCATAAAATTAGAAATGATATTTTTTGTGTGAGGTAGTTTTCCTCTGTTCACTTTCCTTGGACTATGTTACCTTGGGCATATGTGAATTTTCCTTAATATGCATTTTAACTTTAACTGTTGATGCTTTTGGGTGCATTTCTTCAAAAGGGGCGTGTCCATCCTCATGTCCAGGGTGTTGTGAATGTGAAGTGATTGAGTGTGAGGATTCTTGAGATTGGTTGGAGTCAACATAATGGGCATGTCGTTTTCCTTTTCTAGGCTCTTGTTCTTGGGCTTTGAAAGTTTTTGGTAATGCATGTGAAGAATACAAATAATGAGTTGAGGAGATTTCTGAGGAGGAGGTGGTAGTGGCAATGTTAAAGAAACTATTGGCCATCCTCCAACACGAGGGGAAGGAGGATGTAAAATATCATTCTAGCCATCATTGACTGGGACTTCATGTGTTAAAGACACATGTGGCTCAACTGGTATGCCATAGATGCTAGGATGGAGGTGCAAAGGTGGTTGTCCACAGGGAGGAGGAGGTCAGAAGGCTCTTTACCCAACTAAGTTTAAGAAATCAATATGTAAGAGTTGATTAAACTCATCTGAATCATCATCAAAATGAATTGAAAATCAAATTCTTTTGTTTACCCCTTGCCAAAAATCATTTGGCCTTCTTCTTCTGCCTCTGTTTCCTCTGCCATGTTTGGCTCTACTGAAAAATATCATCTATAAAGTTTGAGGCTAAGTTAGAGTATGTATACAATACCAAGTGAAACATCAAATACCATTGCATTAACATATTTTTAGAAATAACTTTGACTCAAATCAATAAACAAGCATGCAATCAACCAAGGATAAAAGGGGGAAAGGATAACTCTCAAGACAAACTTTCATCTTTGCTATGAAATACTTCACCACTTTATACAACTAATTATTATTAAAAACATGGGAATTTCAATGTAATTAGGAATGTGAGGGGCATTGTAATGTATGAAAAGTGAAATAAATGGCAAGGAGAGTAATGTCACATGTTTAAAACAATAACACATCCACCATCAACCATGTTCCAAATTCCAAATGTCTGCCCATAATAATCTCATGTATGCCATGCCAAACCTCTTTTCATTATTGCTAACATATCCATTGTCACTTTCCAAGAAACCTTTTAAATTCTTATGTATCAGGGGGAATAAATATGGATTAAATGAAAATAAAATTTAGGAACCGAGAATAATTCATGTAAAATGAGATTATGGAGGGAATTGTCCTTGAAAAATTATTCATTTTTCAAAATATAAATATGATTTAATACAAACATAATCCAAAAACACAATCACTTTGAAATATATTCCTTTCCAAAACATGTCCTTGACCATAATATTTTATTCTTTTGTCGCAAAAATCCATATCAACTGATAGAGAAAACATTTTTAATTTCATACAATAGGAGGAGTAAAGATGGAATTTAAAAATGATAAACGTTTCTGGTAATAGGGTTATAATTTATGTAAAATGGAAGAATGAGGGATTTGGTCCTACATGCAGAAATAAAAACATTTCTAAATCACAAAACATATTTGAGTTATATTTCCTTTCACTTCCAATTTTCATGCCCAGAACCAGAATTTCAATAAAAAATTTGTATGTACAAGAAATGTAACATTTGCACGTGGCCTTTCATATCACTTAATGTCTATCAAAATAATACTCACAACAAAATTTATAAATTTGATGCAAAACCCTTCAATAGTATGATATATTAACCAAAATGAATGTCTCTTTGGTTGAATAATTTCAATCTATCCCTAGAAGCATAACACTCAAGTTATAATCCATCAAATAGTCTTTTCAATTAAGCCAACAAATGTATCATATATATGGCTCATTCCTAATTTAAATATATACAACAAAGGGATTCAAAACTGGGTTGTATTCCCTTTCACAATTGTAGGTTCAATACTACCCAAAAGAGCATAGAGGTTATCAGGCTCGACCGAATACAAAAACCCCTTACCAATTCAAGATTTTTCCTCGACATGCATAGAATTAAAACCCTAGGGCTTTAACAACAAAACAATTTTATCAAGGACTTCTTAGTTTCTGCAATATGTTTTTAAAATATCAACCAACTAACGCTCAGGGAAAAGAGCTATGAGATGGCCTCCAAATAGATGGGTTCACAGCTGGATAATGTAAATATTACCCTTTTCTTTATTTGAAAATAAATTAACCATGGCCAGAAGTTAACATTTCTTTGTGAAAGGGATGTAGAGGTGTCAAACTAGATAGAGATGTACAAACTCACATAAGCCGAGATTAAAGATAGGACATCTTAAAACCCAAAATTAATCATGAAATAACATGACCAAGAAACTCATAAATCTCAGAGTAAAGGTAGTTTGCTGTAGGGTTTGTAGTAAAGGTAGTTTGCAGTAGGGTTTTACTTGCAACAAATTAGATGACAAGACAAATTTTGAAGGAAGTTCGTTGTACTATGCGGCCGAGTGAAATAAGGGATGGTTCAAAACCTTTGAATAGGAAATGAAATACTTAAAGAGGAAAACCTAGGAGTCTTTTACACTTTCTGACCAAGGCTTGAAGTATAACAAATGGAGAAGGGGGTTGTTACAATGCCCTCGCATTTTCAGAAAAGAACATAACTAAACCAAGTCGACAAAAAAAATGAGTTATATACAATGAGTTCACATAACCAAGACTAGAGATTGTAAGTTTTAAACCTGTGAAGTAAAGCAATGCATATAGATTCTTAAGCAATACATAAATTAATCAATGGCTCATACACATAGTACACAAAGATTTTTACCGGAAACCCTCAACCGGGAAAACCTTTCTTATTTTCATTATCTCGAATTTCACCATTCGCCATACAATATATACAATGTTTTTAGGTATTCCGTAGATACCAAAACCCTAATCCCTTAATCCGGGATTAATTTACAAATCAACTAAAAATAGAAAAATCCGCTAAAAATAGCAAAAACCGCCCAAAAAATTTTTTCGGGGCGCTGCCCCGAATGCTGCGCTTAACCAGGGGGGGGCATACCTGCCCCCCCTAGGACCCCCCTAGGAAAGCGCTCAGCGCACACGACAGAGCTCTAGGTGAAGGGATCATCAGACGCAGTTGTCGTATCTGACGCACCCACACACACACACACATGCAAAGAATATAACACATACCCAACATTCTCCCACTTGTTGTTTTCTTTGCATCCAGGGGTCCAGAGGATTATATAGTCAACAGTCCAGGGAAACAATGCCCATTGTTACTCTACACCAAGATAACTTTTCTGTGCTCACAGACTTTGTCAATGAATCTGCAACATTCTTCAAAGTGTCAACCTTTTCCAGCAACACCTTCTTTTCCTCAACCGTGTCTCTCACAAAGTGATACTGAACATCAATATGCTTTGTCTTTGAATGATAAGCTGGGTTCTTTGCCAAGAATATTGCACTCTGACTGTCATAGTCTAATCTCACTGTTTGTTGTACCAACCCAATACCTGAACACAATCTTTGTAACCATACTGCTTCCTTGCTTGCATGAGTGGCTGCCATGTATTCAACTTCTGTAGTTGATAGTGCCACTACAACCTGTCTTTTGCTCATCCAACTGATTGCTCCTCCAAATAGGTTAAACACATACCCACTTGTAGATCTTCTGCGATCCAAATCTCCAGCCCAGTCTGCATCAACAAAGCCATGTATGTCCACCACTCTGTC
>ML820871.1:178213-193555 GCA_009831015.1 Picea engelmannii
ATGTAGAATAATTTCTTCTCACCACACTTATGTCCCTTACTGTACTTGTTGTCACAATTAAAGCATAAACCTTTTGCTTTTCTTTCCTCCAATTGTTCAGGTGTCAACCTTGTAGGTTGAGGTGTTTTAGAAGAAGGAGCATTATTCTCTCTATAGATGTTGGGATTGGTCCTTCTAGTAACCATAGCCATATTTTTACTTTCAACATTTCTTGCCACATTAAATGCATTCTCCAATTATTTGGGTTCCCAAAGGAGAACCTCATGTTGAATGTTATCCTTTAAAGTTCCTATGAATACATCAATCAAGTGCTCATCTGGAATATATGTTACCTTTATATTCAATCTTTGGAAGTTCTCAATGTGCTATGTAACTGAACCCTCTTGTTTGAGATTTATCAATTGGTTAAAGAAGGTATTGCTCCTTGTATCCTCATAGTGTGCTATCATTTCTTCCGTGAAAATTTTCCAAGTGACGAGTGATTTGCGAGAACAAATACATCGATACCATACAAATTTATTGGGTTCTAAATATAAAGAAGCAATTCGTACCTTTTGTGTATGTGGCACATTATGTAGATCAAAGAATTGCTCCATCTGAAGTATCCATGTGATTGGGTCCTTGCCATCAAACTTCCTCATATCGATCTTAGGAACGTGGTTTGTCTTCAACCCAAAGTTGGAATTTATCCATTCTTGATTCACCTTCCTTGTGTCCTCATCATGAATTTCATGGGATACATTTTCACTTTCAGGTGTTCTCTCTATTATGAAATTTTTCAATCCTTCCATGATATCCCCTTTTAAACCCTCCATCATCTCTTGTAGTTCATCTTTTGTTACTGTCTTATTTTGTAAATCATTTATGTCCCTGCGCATTTCTTCACCTTCATCAAGAGTCCATGTAGAATTATCTGGAGGATTATTTGGTGTAGAATTTCCCTTTTTGGGTGGCATGTTAGCCAAGTATCACTTTTGAACCTTGATTTTGAGGTGGTTCTGCTAGACAATATTTCTTCTGTTGTATCTCCAAAGTTTCGGCCCTTCTGGGTATGAAAATTTATTTTTTGTAGTTCTCTAATATTTCTTCTCTACAATTCCACAGGTCTGATCAAAATTGGATGTGACAAGTGGAACTTATGGTAACTTCCCCACAACTTGTTGATTTTTTTCCTTTCCAGGAGATGTCACTTGTATAGTGTGCCCCACACAAAATAATTAATATAAAATTCTGAAGCTCATACCAGAAATACTACAGACTGTCCACTATCCAATGCAACCAGTCTCACTTAATTTGGATACTCTAGGAGAAATTTATGATTGTTTTACCTGGAACACCTTATTGAGACTAGTCAATAGGACTAGTCAGATACCCTATCTTCCACATGATATATCTACAAATGTAAGACGACCCAGAAGCTAAAATTTTTACCACATATACCTTACTACTTTCTGTGAATATCCTCTGGATTTTAGGGTCTGAAACATTACATAAAAAAAATTATAGCGCAAATTCCGCAATGACTCAGTTCAGGATGATTCCATAACCCTATCTTGCACAGGTTGTATCTCCAAAATTATAAGGCCTCAGGAGCTAAAATTTTAACCCAACGTACCTTGATCCATCTACTAAATATCCTCCAAGTCGTTCCTTCTGAAACTTTGTAGAAAAAACATTATAGTGAAAATTCCAAGGTGTCTCAGATGTAGCAGTGAAACCCCAAGACCTTGAGCTCTGATACCATATGTTAAGAACCAAATATCAATATAGCATAGAAAAACCTCAGAATAAGTACTCAACGCCTTGAAAAAGAGAGAAATTCAAATAATAAGCCTCTTCGAGGGGGAAACCTCCTTATGCCCATATAAATGTACAATTCCAAGATGATTCCAAATGAAAATGTATCCTTGGTATATATAGGAGACTAGGAGGTATAATTACAACTAATGGAATAAATCCGACATAAATAAAATAAAATTACTAATCTAATATGCCCCAATTAAGGGGTAATGAGCTAATATTAGGGCTTAACAATTTTGGCAGCAAAGGAATAAAAGATTACGGTCAAGGACATATTTTCGAAAGGAATGTATTTCAAAGTGATTGTTTTTTTGGATTATGTTCAAATTAAATCATATTTATATTTTGAAAAATGAATAATTGTTCAGGGCCAATTCCCTCCATAATCTCATTTTACAAGAATTATTCTCGGTTCCTAAATTTCATTTTCATTTAATCCATATTTCTTCCCCCTGATACATAATCATTTAAAAGGTTTCTTGGACGGTGATAGTGGATATGTTAGCAATAATGAAAATAAGTTTGACATGGAATACATGAGATGATTATGGGTAGTCATTTAGATTTTGGAACATGGTATGGATGTGTTATTGTTTTAAACATGTGACATTACTCTCCTTTCCATTTGTTTCACTTTCCATACATTACAAAGCCCCTCACATTCACAATTACATTGAAATTCCCATGTTTTTAATAATAATCAGTTGTATGAAATGGTGAAGTATTTCAAAGCAAAGATGAAAGTTTGTCTTGAGATTTATCCTTTCCCCCTTTTATCCCTAGTTGATTGCATGCTTGTATGTTGATCGAGTCAAAGTTATTTCTAAGACTATGTTAATGAAATGGTATTTGATGTTTCACTTGACATTGTATACATACTCTAACTTAGCCTCATACTTTATAGATGATCTTTTTCAGTAGAGGCATCCATGGAAAAGGAAACAGAGGCAAAGGAATAAGGAAAAATTATTTTTGGCAAGGGGGAAACAAAAGGCTTTGATTTTCAATTCATTTTGATGTTGATCCAGAAGAATTTAATCAACTCTTACAAACTGGTTTCTTAAAATTAGCTGGGAAAAGAGCCTTATGACCTCCTCCTCCACATGGAAAACCACATTTGAGCCACATGTATCTTTACCACTCGAAGTCTCAGTCAATGATGGTTGGAATGATATTGTACATCCTCCTTCCCCTTGTGTTGGAGGATGGCCAAAAGTTTCTTTATCATTTCCACCACCATCTCCTCCTAATAAATATGCTCAACCCATTGTTTATGTTGCTTCACATACATTACAAAAAAATTTCAAATCCCAAGAACTAGAACCTAGCAAAGGAAAATGGCATTCCCATTCTATTAACTCCAACCAATCTCAAGCATCCTCACACTTAATCACTTCACATTCACAACACCCTGGACATGAGGATGGACACATCCCTTTTGAAAAAATGCACCTAGAAGCATCAATAGTTAAAGGTAAAATGCCTATTAAGGAAAATTCATAGATGCCCAAGGTAATAGAGTCAAAGGAAAGTGAACAATGGAAAACTACCTCACATAAAAAAAAATATTATTTCTTATTTCATGATGTTATTTATTTTGGCTTCATCGTTGGACAGTCACTCATATTTTGGACAACAGTTGTTTTAGAAAATAGACAGACTATATTTATTTTGAACAACAGTATAGTTTTGACAGCTTGTTCACTTATTCAATTTTGGGTATGTATGAGCATATGTACTTAATATTTGGGAGTCACAAGTGTGTTTTGAAATATTTTATGAGAGTTAATTGGGATATATGTTTATATTGATTTTTTGATGATATGGATGCATTTTTATTGATCGAGGAACAAGGGGATATTTTGAAAATTAAACAAAAGAGTTGTTAGGGGGTCCCCACCTATTAGTTAATATTTATTATACCCTTATCATTATTTCTTAATATTTTATTATGAGTTGTCCCTATTTAATTAAAATTTATTTAAAGAACTTAACTAAAAGTAGTTGAGACTACTCAAAACTACTTTTGGAGAATAAAAGGAGAATTAAAGGGACAAGCAAAAGAGAGGAGAGATATAGGCACAAACCTGATAATCAACTTTGCTCTTGCTCTAGAATGAGATTACATTACTACTTCATTCATTTATGAAATACTTAAAGGCTAAGGACTTATTGTTGATAACAACGTCTTACTGTAGGTGGCAATAAGGAGGACCAAGAAGCATTGATTATTGACATGCTTTATAAGGTTGATCATTTGTTTCTGATAGTATGTAAATTATTATTGGATTTCTAAATTGATTTTCAGTACTAATTAGGAAATTTATGCAGAGTCAAGACAGTGGAAAATTGTGGCTTGTTGATCCAGTTATTTTTCAGTATTGGTTTTACTTAGAAGATACCAGTTGTCTTTGAGATGATGTTGTTGAACAACTGAGAGGTGGGGGGGGTGAATCAGTTGTCACCGTGCTTAAACAATATGCTTCTTTTAAATTCTTTACAAGGCACTCAATGATGATCACAATAATGCAGGTAAATAAGCAATGGGACATTCAACATCAGTCACATATATGAGATACACAGAGACAGATATTTCCCAAGGAAACCCATAAAGGGTAAAAACCTCTTCTTCTTTATATGATAAGTATTATTTACATTCTTTACATTATCAAACATATGAGCACCTACTCATTGTGAGGCTACAACCTCTGTTTTGCAAGATGCAACTTGCTGAGAGCACCAACTCTTTGTTTTCTCTAGCACCAACTCCCTGGTTTCTCTAGCACCAATTAGAAGGGAGCACCAACTCCCTAGTTTCTCTAGCACCAATTAGAAGGAAGCACCAACTCCCTGGTTTCTCTAGCACCAACTAGAAGGAAGTACCAACTCCCTGGTTTCTCTAGCACCAACTAGAAGGAAGCACCAACTCCCTATGTTCAAGCACCCACTTGAACCTATGAGGACACCAGTCCTCCCTAGAACCTCCCTACCACCCTGGTTTATCTATATGAATTACTGAAACTTATTATAGTGATATAGTGTTCAACAACATCTTACTAGTCTCGTGATTGTTCTTCAAGATTTCACTGCTCTGTCTTCCTCACTGTCTTCCTGCATGCATCAATTGCACTTTTATGTTCTTCTGCCTCTTATGCTTTCTACACCATTCCCTTTCAATGCACCTTTTGTCTTCTGTCCATTTCAGCTGTTGCACTCTGCTCCTTCTTCACACCTCCGATCATCACATAACAACAGCAACCCCCATCTCTTCTTTCTTCTACATACTTGTAGTCACTGACCTCCTTATGCATCCTCTCTCTCCATGCTTCTGCATCCTCTGCATGTCGAGTGCTCTGCCTGTTCATCATTGCAACTCTTTAGCTTCTTTGTTTGTTAATCCCATCTATCCATCATCATTGGGTGTCATGATCAAATTGCTTCACATCACAGGCAGCTAATATTCTTCATCTTCTGTTGCAGTCGACCTCAACCTCTCTGTTGCAGTTCACGGCTCCAACACTCTTCTAGCTATCAATAGTCTCCACAAACGGTATTTTCTCCTACTGGAAGATTCCTTGTGACCCTCCAGTTCCTCTGGAAATCACACCGAAGTCTCTTCGAGTCCTCTGGAAGAAACCATCAGTGTTTTCTAGCAGTTACACTGAGAAGTGCTACAGTAGCCCTCCGATCTTCTTCAGTTTCATCTGCATCGTTGGATTAACTTCTCTAAGTCTTGCGTTCATTTCGGCATTTCGTTCTTCGGCATTTTGGGATTTGTGTGATCAAGTGTCTCGACACTCCATGTCACAATCCCAAAATGGAGCTTGGTTGCTCTAGCTCTTTCCTCTATCTCTCGCCGATGTGACCAATGGCTATGACCATAGCCTTATTTAAAAGAACCGCATTTCACAATTTCGTATTTCGGCACTTCAGCATTTCAGTACTCTTGTGGTGAACTTTATTGACTCTCCATGTCACGGTGCCTGAAACTCTGAAACAGAGCTTGTCTGTGACATTTCACAATTTCGGGTTTCGCGATTTTGGGACTCCTCTGATGAAGAGTCTTTACTCTTGACTCCTCCTACTCCTAGTATCTGAAACTCCAGTATGGAGTCTTTTATATTTCGCGACTTCGGGTTTCGGGATTTCGGGACTACTGTGATGAAGAGTCTTCACTCTTGACTCCTCCTACTCCCGGTATCCTAAACTCCAGTATGGTTTCTTTATCATTTCACGACTTCGGGTTTCGCAACTTCGGGACTCTTCATGATGAGAGTCTTTGTCATTTCCATCTCCCGGTATCCGAAATATCAGTATCCAATACTTCGAAATGGATTCGGATCAAACGGTCCAGGATCTCCTTGAACCAACGGCTCAGATCATTTCACCATTTCACATTTCGCGATTTCGGGACTCCTGTTGATGAGAGTCTCTGACATCTCCATCTCCCGGTAACCAAAATCTCGATATCCAACACTCCAAGCGATGTGCCTATTTCACGATTTCGGGGTTTCTCATTTCGCGACTTCGAGACTCATGTTGATGTGAGTTTCTGACATCTCCATCTCCCGGTAACCGAAATCTCGGTATCCAAAACTTCGAGTGATGCGCCTATTTCTCGATTTCGAGGTTTTTCACTTCGCAACTTTGAGACTCATGTTGATGTGAGTCTCTAACATCTCCATCTCCCGGTACCCGAAACTCCGAAATGAAGTTTACGCCCGGTATGTGAAATTCTTTGTTGATGTACCTCTTTCGGGATTTCGCATTTCGCGATTTTGAGACTCCTGTGTTGGAGAGTTTCGACTCTTAACTTCTCCATCTCCCGGTAACCGAAACTCTGAAATGGAGTCTTTGTTGAGGTGATTTTTCGGGGTTTCGCATTTCACCTTGCTCGTTAAAGAACGTGTAATTCCTCTTGGATCCAACGTTGATCGGACCTCGGGCTCAGATCTGACGTTCATCGGGAAATCTTCAATGAGATCCATCGTTGCATACTTTGATCTTGTCGATCTTGCTTTGCAACATCTTCCCAAAAGACTTCTGGTGCCCACCTGGAACATCCTTCCTGTACTCAAGCCATCATCACTGTTGTACTTGCCATCAATGAAAAGCATACACTACCTGTAAAAACATGCCAACAGATGTAACCTTTGACTTCAAAGTATTTTTCTCGTCCTACCCATTATGGGTATGAAATAATGTTTTTGGTTGTATTCCAGAACTAAATAAGTAAAATCACCTGATGGTTTTGAGGTCTCATTTTGGATTGTATGTGTGATATTATTTCAGATTTGTGTGTTTTACAATTGTTCATAAAATCTGTTTAAAATATTTTCTGATATAAATATTTTAATTTTTGTAATCATAACACAACATAAAAGATAACATTGATCTCAATAACATATTTCTTGAAGATTAATTGATATTTTTTGTAATAATAGTGTAACAATCCCAGCTATCTTTCCTTAGCCTAGCAAGATTCAAAAATGGTGGTATTAGGATAGCCATTCATTTTTAGCAACATTTATTTGGCGACCATACTGGGGAACTTATCCATAGTTTTCTAGTAGTTGTATTTATTTTATGTACTTAGTTTTCTTTTATTTTCAGTTTTCTTTTCTTTTCTTTTTTTATTTCATGACTTTTCCTGTTGTAAGACAACAGAAATTTGGTAATGGTTTAGATGATCAAACTAGCCTTTCTTTAATTTTATTCAATTTTATTTTAGAAACAACTCATAACCGCGTTGAAATTCATCGTTCTTGGGAGGTTATTTCCATAGATGTTTGACTCTGTGAACAGTGGGAAGCCCAATGAAGGCAAGCCCAAAATCAGCCCCCTCAAAAAGAGGTTAACTTATGTCCTCTAGATCTCCTTCTTCTCAAAGGACGAGAGGTTGATATTCTGAGTTCAATCCTTTACCTAAAATTGGAAGAAGAAAGGTTTTTTTTGAAATTCAACAACCTAAGCTTCGTGTATCTCTATCCGATTCATCTAGGTTCATCTATATATTTGATTCCCATTTATTTCAAGATGACGTCTTCAGGGTCTTCTTCTGGTACTAGTCCATCTACTTCTTCACAAAGCTCGTCCTCGTCCATAACTGGAAGTATCTTTAGTCATCACATTTTGGTCCAATCTACAACTAACCCCGCCAACGTAATCAAGAAATTTGGTGTATTTAAGTTTGAAGAAGATGCAACTAATGCACCATGGCATGTATCTTCACCCTTGGATCTTACACCAGTTGCAAATCTTCTTCCAAAATTCAAAGATCATTTTCCAAAATTTTTAGGAAATGACACCATTTCCGCTAAAGAACATTTAATTGCATTTTCTAATGTATGTCATAATATAGGAGAAAATGATAATGATACTTGTATGCGCTTATATGTCAATTCATTAGAAGGAAAAGTTGTTGCTGATTTTTTTGAATTGTCTCCTAATGTCATTTCGACTTGGGATGAATTGACTTACTAATTTAAATCAACTTATGGGAAGCCTAAAAACCCGGCAAAATTTTTAAGGGAATATAATAATATTGTTTACAATAGTGGTGAAATAATCAAATCTTTTAATCTCCACCTCACCAAGTTGTACAATCAGATTATTGAGTTGATATGTCCTCATAACCAAGCTACTTTCATTCAATACTACAATGCATTACCTTCTTTGTATCGTCAAATATTAGAAGAAGAAAAATGTAACTAAGTTAGGGTTTGTGCTTCAAACTTGTTTAGAGTACGAAGAGAAATTGGAAAGAGAAGGTCTTCCTAAGGAAGATTATATTAAGAAGATTGATATGTCTACAGTTTTATAGCTTGTTCAAGATATGAGTAATCAAATGATTACTTATGAGAGGAAAGGTGTCACCTCAAGTTCTTCTCCCGTTGAGTCTTCTTCTTCTCAAGCCATTTTGAGAAATCATCCTACTAATTGTTCATTTTTAAATCAGCCAAAGGCTATTCTCTCTAGGGATTGTTGTAATTTTGCGATGACAATCATGAGGAAAGTACTTGCAAAGTTTAAAAAAAAAAAGGGGTGACAATAGAAAATCTTTAGAAAAACGACTGAAACAACTATTGTTTCCTTAGATTGGGCTACTGAGGAAGATGTGATGCTAGTAAACACAAGGGATAAATTGTACGTGAATAAAGGGAAGGGAAATATTCTAAAAACCACCTTTGATCCTAGTTCCTCTTCCAAAAATACAAATCCTCAAGTTGTCATGACAACTCAAAGTCCAGAGACACCAGTCTCTTTTCCTCCATCCAAGTATAACATCATTAATCAACTAGCTAACATAAAATCAGATGCACCTCTCTTGGATATGGTGATCGTTATGGAGAAACATCAACATTTGAAGAATTATATGGAAGGTAAAACTTCTCCAATAGATAGTATATCTGAAAAAACCAATGGAGAGAAATCACATGTAAATAGAATAGGTGTAAATAATTTTAGGAATCCTGTAAAGATCCTACTTTTTATATATCTATAAAAATCATGGATAGGATAACTCATTGTTGCTTAATAGATCGCAGATATGGTCCTAGTGTCGTGTCCAAGATTATTATGGAAGAACTAGGACTCCTGTAAAGATCCTACTTTTTATATATCTATAAAAATCATGGATAGGATAGCTCATTGTTGCCTAATAGATCGCAGATATGGTCCTAGTGTCGTGTCCAAGATTATTATGGAAGAACTAGGACTCTCTTGTACAAATGAAAACGTGAGGAGTATGTTATGTTATAATAATCAACAAAAATCAACAATCAGCAAGATCAAAGATGTGACTCTATTCCTTTGTACACATCCTGAAATCATAACCACTCTTAATATTCAAGTAATTGATATGCCTATTAGTAATTACTCAATTATTTTAGGTAGAGATTGGCAAGATTTAACCAGTGGTTATCTATCGTTATATGGTTCACATATTTCCATACCTGAAAATGGAAAGAATATCAATGTTTTAAGGGAAGGAAGAATTTCATCGTATATTGAGAAAGTTCCTCAATCCAATGTAAATTTTATTGAGGAAGATATGGGTGTATGTTCTATTTTTGTTGATGAAGATGATGTGCTTCTTAAACAGCCAGAGGATTATGATGATGGTATGTGGCATATGAAATTTGATGGTGCATGTTCAAGAGAAGGTAATGGAGCAGGAATCATATTATACTCTTCTATAGGCAAAATTCAAAATTTTTCCAATAGACTAGAATTCGCTTGCAGAAATAGCGTTACTAAATTTGAGTCCTTATTTCTAGGAATTGAAAATGATTACAAACTAGGCTATGGTCATCTCACTATTTTTGGAGACTCATAACTTGTTGTAAATCTAGTTAGAAATATCTATAATCTTAACAACAAGTTGGTTGGACTTTGATTCAAAATTTGTTGTCCTTTAACATCACTCACATCAAAAGGGAATTAAATTCATTGGTTGATAGGTTAGTTGTTTTTGCAGCTTCACCTACAAGGAAACTATTGCCTCAAAGACCTAATTGTACCTTTCTATCCTTGTTCCAACCTCATATTCCCCATAATGAGGAATCATGGAAAGTTTTCCCTAATGATGAAAGCATTTGTGCTTTTATTCGGAATGAGTTGTATAACCAGAAGGAAATAATTTCTCTTAATGATAATAAAATTCCTAAGGGCTTAAATCCTCTCGAAATCTCATTTTCGACTAGTGATGTTAGCAATAATAAAGATCGAAAAGAAGGGGATTCAAAGAGGAAAATAGGAGATATCATTCCCATGAACATTGGAACTCAAGAGACTCCAAATATTCTAAAAATAGGAGCTCGATGTTCTAAAGAAGAAAAGAGGAAATTCATGGATTTATTCCATGAATTTAGAGATGTTTTTTACCTGTTCTTATGAGGATCTTTATGGTTTTGATCCTAGTATTATCCAACATGTTATTCTGATTAAGGAAGGAATTAAACTTGTTAGGCAAAAACAAAGACCCATTAATCTTGTGCTTGAAGCTACAATTAGAAAAGAAGTGGAAAATTTAATAAATGCTTACATAATTTGTTCAGCTAAATATTTTGAGTGGGTGTCCAATCTAGTCCCCGTACGGAAAAAGACGGGTGAGATTATATTATGCGTCAATTTTCATGTGTTAAATAGAGCTAGTGTGAAAGAAAATTTTCCCCTTCCCAATATGGAAATGATCTTGCAATGAGTTGCAGGATAAAAAAAAAAAAGTGATGTCCTTACTAGACGGTTTTTTGGTTATAATAAAATAAGGGTCAAAAGGACAGACAAGTATAAAACCACATTCACAACTTATCTATGCTTACCTAATGTAGGTGCCACTTTTCAGAGAGCTATGCAGATAGTTTTCGATGATTTTATCAGTAAGATAATTCAGATCTATCTTGATGACTTAACTGTGTATTCTAAAGCCCGATCATATCATTTTGATCATCTTAAAAATTTATTTTTGCGATGCAGAAAATTTGGCATATCTTTAAATCCTTTGAAATCCATTTTTGGTGTCACTCAAGGTAAGCTTCTTAGTCATATCTTTTTAGATTCAGGGATCAACATTGATCCTGAGAGGGTTACTGCAATCTTAAAAATTCATGGGCAGAATTAACTTTGTTAGAATATTTGTTCATAATTTTGTTGTTATGGTTAAGTTTATTCATAACATGATGAAACAAGATCAATCTTTTTCTTGGATAGAGGATGTTGAAAACGTTTTCATAGGAATTAAAAGAGCAATCAGTTCTGCATCGGTCTTGGCGAAACCACACTTTGACAAAGACTTCATTATCTATATGAACTCAACAGAAGAAGAAATTTATGTTATTCTTCTGCAAAATGATGATCAAAAGAACGAACATCATGTAGGTTACATGATTCAGAGTCTATCTAATGATGAAATCAAACATTATTTTATTGAAAAAACATACTTTTTCTCTTGTTAAGATTATAGAAAAAATTTACCACTTCATTCTTGGCAAGCACGCATAGGTAAAAGTCCCTTTTCCTATTGTCAAGTTTATACTTTCACAAACACATCTTTTAGGTAAACTTGCACAATGGCTTGTGAAAATTCAAGAACATGATTTAATGATCACAACATTGAAAACAATTAAGGTATGTGACTTAGCACTTCACTTGGCTCAACATCATGAACCACGTGATTCTTCTGAAAGTGATGAAAATGTGTTATCAACATTGTTTTATATCGAAAATCAAAATCTTGATCTTGTGCATTCTCCTTGATATAAGGACCTTGTGTTTTACTTGCAATTCTAAAAGTGTCTCAATTACCTAGAATCTCAATAATGTAGGAGGCTACGCCTTGAAGCCTCTAAATATATGATTTTGGGAAATTCTCTATTTTGGAGATTTGTTGATGGGTTGATGCTAACAATGTATAGATGATGTTGCAGCCTAGAAAATCTTAAAATAAATTCATGGATCAGCAGATTCAAATGTTCAAATCGGTCGTCATTTTGTAGCAAAAACCATTGCCTTTAAAATCTTAAGAACAGGGTATTATTGGCCTCTTATTTTTAGATATTCTTTCACATTTACAAGGGCTTTTGATAAGTGTCAAAAATTTGTTGCTAAGGAACAATTTTATGCCATGCCTTTGCAACCTGTTCTTCCTGATTTTCCATTTTCTAAATGGGGTTTAGATTTCATTGGTCCTATCAATCCTCCATCTTCTATAAGACATATTTTTATACTAACAACAACAAATCGCTTTACTAAGTGGACTGAAGTTATACCTCTCAAGTGTGCACAAGATGAGAAGGTCATCTCTTTCTTGGAATCTAACATATTTTCTTGTTTTGGTCTTCCTCTTGAAATAATTTCATATAATCGACCATCTTTCATTTCTACCAAGTTCACTCAATTTCTTAGTAAATTTGGTGTGAAACACTTCCCTTCTTCTACCTATTATCTACAAAGAAATGGGCAAGCTGAATCAACTAATAAAAACCTGGTCAAAATTTTGAAAAATATCATAGACGATAAACCATGTCAGTGGAACACACTACTCATGTATGCACTCTAGGGAAGATTGAACCACCATTAAATATAGTACTAGCCATACTTCATTTCAGCTCTTATATGGCCAAGAAGCTATTATTCCTGTACAAATTGAACTTACATCACTTCGATTAGCATTACAGGTTGAAGAGTTGAACACGACAGATATTTCAAAAAGAATAAATGCTTTGATTGCCTTGGAAGAACAAAGAAATCATGCTTTAGAAAATATGAGGAGAAGGAAGCAAATTGTTAAAAGATACTTCGATAAAAAAGATAAATCTGTTATTTTCAGAGTTGATGAGAAAGTCTTGCTTTGGGATTCTACTCACACTGACAATGGAATACATTCTAAATTTTAGAAGCTTTAGTTGGGTCCATACAAAATCGCCTGTCATAGGAAATATCTCATACTCATTAAAGGATATGGAAAAGCGATTATTTTCTTATACAACAAATGGTTCACATATGAAGCATTATGTTGAACATGAATGATTTGATTGATCAGATTTTAAATGCTTCTTGTATATATTTTTCTTTGTTTTGTTTATTTGTTTTCTTGTCTATACAACTAATTTTCACATAAGCCACTTACTTTGTCGTGCTAGCTGCAAAATTTTGTTGATGTGCTGAAAAAATCATATGAATAATAAGAGACAGATGATCTTCATTTCGGGTATGTAACACTACTTATGTAGTAGTTTCCATACCTACATGTTTCTACTGAAACATGATGTGCAAAGTTTTCCCCATTTTCTTCTTTCCTTTTCTGCCCTCCATATAGTTTATTTTTGCAAGAGTATATTAGAGAAAATGTTTAACGAAATATGATGTTAGCAGACCCAGAGATTCTTCAGTTCTAGCCAATTCAAAATTGTCTACCCTATGGAGTTTTCAGATGTCAACTCACAACTAGCCACTAACTTGCAAATGGTTGCAAGGAACAATTTAAAAAAAAATACTATCTATGATATATAAAAAAATTAACTATAGGTGGGACTCCCTAGGAAGAAATAATGCATGATTAATTTTGATTATATCCAGGAATGAATGTCACCACTTTACTTAAAGAGTCTCATTAACATTATGCAGTTGTAATGTTTCCTTCTTCATTTGATTATGGGATCTACCGTCGATCTAATTGTGCAGAAAACAAGAAATGTTTTGTTCATAAAAATCTTCAAAGTATCCTCTTTCTTGCTCACATTTTATTCATAAATAGCATTACAGGAAAATAATGAGGCACTAAGGATTTTTTTTTGTTGAGTCTCAATTAGCATTGATTACAAAAGGTAGAGTTCTAAAAGATGGTGTGGTCTATAGATCACAAGTTTCTTTTGGTATATGGTTTACCACATATTTTAAAAGTTTTGGTTCCTCATATCATCAATGTTATTACTTTCATATGTTACTACTTTCAAATATGGAAACATTGGTTTCATATATAAAGGTGATAAGTTGAAATCAAAGGGTCGATATTCTAAATTTTTTATTTCATATGGTATAACATGTGAACTTTACATTCAAGTTGTCGACCACTTCGCAGTTATACCATAGTGTCAAATATGGGATATATTTGTTGGTTGTATTATTAATGAGCTTTCAATGTGGTTTCAATTTTTGAAGCTTGGATATATCATATCAGGTTGATGTGAAACCCCAATCATCGTTTCATTTAGTTGTGTTATTGGTCTGTTGACGTGGTTATATGGTATGTGAACACTCGCATATCTGGAAAAGTTTTCAGACATATGGTCAGTTATTTGTGAGTAGTGGAATCTGATATGGATTAGAAAGTTAATCAATTACATTTTCGAAGAACCTGAACTCCATACATTCAATGCATGAATCATGATCTAACTGAGGTATACCACCTTTATTGGGATTTTGTAATTTTGGCATTTCATTTCTTGATTCTGCATTGGAGATTGATGCTCTGATCTGAGTTTAACTGTGGTAATTTGTTCTGACTGCAAGACTTGATTTTCGGAGGTATATTAGACACCAAAGAAAGGTATGTTTATTTTAGCTTGTACCCATCATATGTGTGTCTTTTGTTTGCGGTAATGGTTTAAAAATAGCTTTGTTTGATTGGTGAATGAGTATGTTGTTTGGGTTACCCTCTTGACTCGTTTTCTCACATCTACAAGAAATTTCACTAGTTTATTGCTCTGGTGTTAACCCTCATCCTGGAAAATGTTATCTATGTTGGGTATGTGTTATATTCTTTGCATGTGTGTGTGTGTGGGTGCGTCAGATATGACAACTGCGTCTGACGATCCCTTCACCTAGATCTCTTCCATGTGCGTCGGTCGCTTTCCTAGGGGGATCCCAGGGGGGGCAGGTATGCTCCCCCTGGTTACGCGCAGCATTCGGGGCAGTGCCCCGAAATTTTTTTTTTGGGCGGTTTTTGCTATTTTTAGTTGATTTGTAAATTAATCCCGGATTAAGGGATTAGGGTTTTGGTATCTACGGAATACCTAAAAACATTGTATATATTGTATGGCG
>ML820872.1:42036-54348 GCA_009831015.1 Picea engelmannii
GAGTGGATAGAAAAGCGAGGAGCTTTAAAAAATATATCATCTGAAAGCTATACAAACATGTACAAAAAAGTGGGAGTAGAGTTGTTTATAACTGGATTATGAACTCAATTTGCAAAATGTTAAGATTTGAGCATAAAAATATGGTCAGTTGTTCCATAGTTACGACTCTTGACTCTTTATTATAACTTATTTTGTAAATAATGAAGTTATGAACATTATATGACAGTTTACCTTTGAAGTTTGAAATTTGAACTATTGATTGAATCTTACAACTCTTTGGTAATGAATATGATGCTCTAGAGTCTATTTCATTTTGTGGTTGATGTTGTTTGTTAGTATGTTACAATCTATTGATGACAAATGTTTATGATTGATGTTATATGTGTACTAAATGGTTGATGCTTTAATGATCATCACGAATCAATTAGTTAAATGATCTTATATCTATGTTTTCATGTTTTTTGCAATTGATTCAACATTATGCATGTTATATATATATATATATATATTAATTATATAAAAAACGCTCCCGCTCTCGGACATTTTTGAAAATCTGCGCTTCCCACTCCCGATCGCTGCTCCCAACCGCCTTGGTTGTAATTCCTAGTAAAATTATATTGTGGTTTTGATAGAGATATATTTTTTCTTTGGACCTAAGTAGGCAGGTTATAAATCCGACTAGGATTGTTACTAGAATTTTACCATGGTATTAGAGCAATGTATCTAAAGCCTTCTAGAATTTTGTGTATGGAGAGATCAAATTTTAAAGAAAGAAAATTGTTGGAGGGTTTTAGTGGGTTGTATGTCTAGGGTTCAATGACTGAAGTAGATTTGTGCTAGTGATCAACATTTGGACTTGAGAAGGGTTGTGGGATGTGAAACCCTAGTTGATCCATGAGTAGATATTGAAGTTTGTTCAACGGAGTTGTAGTGATGTCCATTCCTAGTATGTGAATTTCACCTATTGGAGGGTGCCTCTAAATCTATTCCATGGAACTATAGATTGCATAACCTCTTTGGAGATGTGAACCTTTGGTACCTTATGGAGGAGGTCAAACATCCTATAAATCCCAAGATTTGTCAGATTAAAATAAGAATGCAGTGAAAACGATGCGAGTCCTGTTGGATTCATTGAAGGATCATCTAATCCTTCATACCATCGACAAAAGCACTGCCAACGAGATGTATGATGACTTGGGAACCTTGTACCATAGGATTGTCCAATTTCCCAAAGCTATCCAATATTGAAAGGGTTGCACGAGGATCTAAATTTTATGTCCTTGCATTAGAGAATTTTTGGAGGGAGTAGGTCCTATTATTTTCCTTGTTGCAGATACTCAAAAATTGAGAAATGAGGGTTTTCTTAGCCCCTTTGGTCCTTGATATCCAAACATACTTACCATCTCAACTCATATGATGATAGGTGCAGGACTTGGCCAATGTAAATGCATACAATGATTGGGGACTTCTTAGTTATCTAGTGTGTCCTAGTATGCTACTACATGTCACTAGTATCAACATTGCAATGGAAGTATTGAAAGAAATCTAGTTCTTTTGCTCTATAGGTATGAGTGTATACTTTTGCATAAAGAATATCAACTATATACCTTTCCCAAAATACTAGGATCCAAAAAAATGGCTCAAGCTGGATGTACAAAGCAAAAGAAAGTAGATGTTAAGTATAACATTGCAAAACATATAGAGAAAATCATATGTGATGTGATCAAGCAATCAATTGTGCCAAAGGAATACATAGAGAACACAAAATTCATCTCAAACAAGAGATTGTAGAAATAAATCATATACCTAAGTGTTGAGTGTAAGATGGTTTGGAAAATATTAATGCCCTATTACTTAGAGAGTACATATGTTCCTATGACTTTATCCATTGAAAAAATTGTAGCATTGGAAACCATTTGCATTAAGGTAAAAGATTGCATTAAAAAGTTTATACCAAATAGAAAATATGCTCAAATATAACAAGGCACATGATAATCTAGCCTCATTACTTACAGGAAGCATCACACCATGCATAGGGAAATGGACCGAATTAATTGTAGACAAGTCCACAATAAATTGAGGAAATTGACATCATTGAAATCACATTGTGACCTCCAAAATCCATCTCCACCATGTCTCCAAGTTTTTGACATGGGTAGTAAAATAAAACCAATCAAATTCCAACATCTAAAACAACAATTTAAAACTTCAAAAGGAGCTAGATGTTCGAATAAAGTTTGCTAGGGTTAATGCCATTGAACTTGATAAATAATTTTACAACTATTAAAAGCATGGTAATACAATTTGATCTGGACCATGATCACAAGCTTGCAAATCAAACTTAGCCAATATCATGTTGGACTATGGTAGTCGTGTCCTGAAATAAGTGCTAAGTTGCTAAACAACAATTCCACTACTACAAACCCCATGGATGTCACTCTAAGAAGAAAGTCATATATTGAACATGAGAAAAAGTGCAAATTTATAGAAATGCACATTTCCTTTTGATAACCATCTCAAACGTACAATTTAAACTTAGTTGATATTATTGTTTGCATGCAATGAACATGTTATCCCCCACTTTAGGGATAACTAAGGAGATTATGTTTCGAGGCCCACAGGTCCTAGACATGGAGTACTGAGAGCCAGATCAACTTGAGCATGGCCCTGGAGGGCCCATTTTTTCTTCCTTCAACGCCTCCACTTTGTCAACAACAACAACATCCATCACCTCGGCTTGGTCCTGTAGCAGAGATGGATCTTGCTCCATGAGGTAATGTGTCCGGGTATCATGGTATGTGTCACTTTGATCCTTAAAACCTTTGAATATGTGCATTTAGTTCCTTTTGTTTCTAACAGGTGCTTGGATCTTATACTTATCCACTTGACCATGTCTGGGGGAATGATAGGATGCCCTAGTAAGCTTGTGCCCATAGGTTTTGAGTTGCCACTGGGGGGATTCATGAAGAGTCATCGTCCGCTCCCATCATACTTACCATTTTCCATCTTACTCCTGCTCATCCATCCCATTACATTGGTCCGGGCATTGAGTTGGCCAATTATTTAAGGGTTGCACCTTACCTTGTGGGAAGAAGGGGCTAAAGGCCCAGAGGGTAAAAGTAGTTGGCAAAAGACAAAAGCCTAAAAATAAAACCTTGAGGTGCTTAGCCCAGGATCCCCGAGAAAGCAGTAAAAGGATTCTCAGCAAGAAACATAGGGACCCACAAAAAATAATAAAACAAGACCTAGTCAGAGGATATGGGGTCTCATCACGAGCCAACCTATTAGGTCCATGGGCATCTAGCGGTATGACACTACTAGCAGTTGGTTACCACACCAGGGTAGTGGCTCTTGGTGGCATAGCCAAGAGAAAGGGGGTCTCATCACGAGCCATCCTTCTCATTTCCGTGAAAGTGCTTGTGGGTAACATTGCCACCACTGGTCACCACGCCAGGGCAGTGTCCCCAGATTAGCTTCTTGAAAGAAAAAGCAATAAATAACAAAAATAAAAGGCATGAATGGGCTTGGAAACATTTGCATCCAAGACAGGTGCAGCTCACCCTCTACAGAGGCACCCACAGGTAAGCCATGCATTTCCCTGCTATCACTGCACCCCTTGTCTAGACATCCCTTATACACCTCATCCAGTCACATGACTTGGATTTGACTTCTCCCGAAAACATCCCACATCCAGTGAGCATTAGCCCAATAGGACGCCTTGCCACTTCTTCTAAACTTAGCTTGCAGATTTGTGTAATGCCTTTGAGCACTTGACTGGGTAAAAGGGGTTTTATGCACATGTTTAATAAAATTGATGATTGGATGTGATTGCCATTGCTATGATCCCTATGACTTATGAGCCCATGGAGGGCGTATCTATTGATGTGCAGGATCATACCCAACAGACATGTACCATATTGAACAGGTACACATGGGGAGATGATTAGTTCAGACCTCCATTGGGCTGAGAGCCCACCAGATGGATGTTGAGACCCCAGCAGGGGGTAGAGACAGGTCAGAGGGGTTTTCTCTGGAGAAGAGCAGGTCGTTCCACAGAGGCAGCCTGGTAGAGCCTTACCCAGGGTGGTTGTGCCCTTTCCACTGGGACGTTGGCCTTGGAAGGCCCATGATGTCACCCAGGACATCTTATGATGTCATCCAAAATATGAGAGTTTTGGGAGGCAGTTGTGGCAGGTTTGGCACGTGTGGCAACTTCTAGAGGCCCAAGGAGGGCTAACATTTTTCTCCAGGAGGCCCATGTTGCCCTAGAAAGGGATAATGTCACCCTAAAGGGTCATTGCATCACCTTTATTTGCTTGATTAGGGTTTTAATTATGACTTTTAATGTAAAACAATATTATTATGTATTTTGGCCTTGTCGGCCTTTTGGTGACCTAAAATTTAATTAAGGTCATTTCTGTTGTATAAGTAAGAGACCTAAACTCTCTTTTATTCATCATCTTTCACTCACACTTGTGTGAGGTCTGAAATTTTCGGCCCCTTTAGGTTTTTTGGCTGAAATTATTGATGCACACTTGTTGAAGGAGGCTTTTCTTGGCTATTTTCTGCATTTTCTTGGTGGAAGGTTTACAACTAGGGTTTGGATTAATGAAGGCTTGGTGAATGTAAGTGAGTTTATGCAATCCTTCTTTATTTGAATGGTTATGGTATCTTTTACTTGCATTTTGATTAAATTTGTTGGATTAAACCCTAGGAAATAAGCCCATGTTGGTGTCCTTGTTTCAAGTCCCTACCAAGTTATGCTAGAAACCATTTTGTTTGCTGAAGATAAATGATAAGGCCTTGCCATTGCAACACCCTACCATTCACTCTCCAAGATAGTCGTGAGTACTTTACCTTTTGAGCTAAAGGAGGAAGATGTACCAAGGCCTAGGTTTACTACACCTTACTGAGTCGTCTTCCCCTAGGGTTGATACGTTGGAGCCTTGCCTTGGCAACACTTCAACCATCATATCCCTCTTGTCTTTGGTCCTATCACTATCATTTCGGCCCTTCAACCTTTGCAACTAGTTTGACTCCATTTTCCCTAATAACACACTGATCTAAGACCTTGTACTTGAGTACCTTGATCAAAAACATCCAATACTTTCAACAATCATTAACTCCTTCTAACCCTAGCTTAGACTAACACTTACTAACCCTATTGATGCTGTCATCTACTTATGTTATAATCATATCCATTCAACATTTATTACATCATTAAAGCAATTGAAAGATTGGCTAAAGCGTTTCTTCTAATGTTGGTATTGTTACATTAATGATAAATTGTCATTGCACATTGTGAAGTTTCTTCTTAAGCATTTATTGTGAAGTGATATATTGTAATCATTGCTATTGTACATCATTGATTTGCTTCATCAATATTATCTACCAATTGCTTTATATCAGAAGTCCTTGATTATATGAAGTACTAACCAGCAAGTGATCTTGCACATATATAGTTTTCTTGTTGCTTTGTCTCGGGAAGGTACACTTTTGGTTATCATTATCATTATTGGTTGTTTAGCCGGACTTTCTGATTGGTGGTGACTTGTGAGGGGGGAAACTTTTACTTAGGCATAAGCCTTTGCCTTCTCAAAACTCCAGGTCACCGGGGACGTCTCCCTGGGCCTACCACCCTAAACAGAAAGAGTTATCCTATCGAGGTGATAGTGGTAGGATAGTCTCAGTTTCGCCAGTTTTCCTTTCTTTCACCTATCCTTTACTTCCAGGTACAAACTGTGCGATAACATTTTGGCGCTGCTGTCGGGGAATACTGAGTCAATTCTCCTCAAAGACGACACTTTTTCGGTAAGCCTTTCCTCAGGAGTCTTTATCTTACAAGCTTACCTGGCGACTCCACTGAGGGTGATTTCCCTTATCTTTTTTATAATTTCAAGCAAATTATTTGGCGACTCCACAAACCACCAAGAGGTACAATAACCCTCCTCAGTCCTTTAGAAGAAAGCCTCCCTGAAACTCTCCTGTAGTAAAATCACTTTTTGGAGGAAGTCTTCCTTTAAACACAATGTCTAGCACAACAACTTAGACCAATGCACCGAACCCAGACAATAACTAAAGACAATGGTCATCTAGTCTCTTCAAGCCGCTAGACATTTCAGCTATACCAGGCTACCCTAGGCAAATGCCACCCAAGTATGAGAAGTGGTTGCCTAAGTTTACCGATATTGATGCAATTAGTGCCAAAGAGCATATGAGCAATTTTTGGGCGTTTTTCCAGCTTCACCCCGTTAGTGATGATGCTGAAGACTTAGTCATGAAACTGTTCTCTGCTACCCTCCTTGATGCTTCAAGACGTTGGTATCACAGTCTTCCTAATGGCAGTATTAAGACCATGGATAAATTAGAAAAGGCCTTTCTCAAGAGATGGAGTATCAAAGAAGACCCCAACACCCTGTTAACTAGGTTGAATTCCCTTTGGAAGCATGAGAATGAGACCATTCAAGAGTTCCACACTAGGTTTGAAACTCTGTTGCAAAAGATCCTTGTGAGCCATCATCCGACCAACAATTTCCTTGTTTATATCTACACCAAAGCTTTCACTGGTCAACTAAGGTATCTCCTTAGGGATAAAAACCCCCAAACAATCCAAGAAGCTCAAGAATTAGCTACAAACATTGAAGGCAACCTCCACTCATCCAAGATTGAGCCTTTCTCAAACCCAAGGGGCAAAATAGATATTAAACCCAAGATAGTCCACAACGTTGAGCCTTCCTCAGATATCTGCGCCAGCCTAGAAAAGTTGCAAACGACCATGGATGGCATGATGAAAAATGAAGAGCTAATGATGAATAGGATTGTCAACTTGGAAAGAGCCCAAAGCCAAGCACCAAGGGTCCCATACAAAGGCCAATTCCAAAAGGGGAACCAAATCTATAAATCGAAGAATGATCAAGAGGTTCCTAATACTTTAGCTCCTACAAATGTCGTGGATGAAAATCCTTGGTGTTTACAATGTAGTGAAGCACACTGGGAACATGAGTGTCCCTACAACAATGGAGGCCATGACCAAATAAACAATATGGGCCATGTTATAGAAGGCCCCCAGATTTGCCTAAATATCACTCCTGAGGAACATCGAGAGGGCATAAAAGAAGCAACCAGGAAGGCTAGGATGGAAGTGATAAACAACTTAGACCAAGAATCAAAAGAGAAGTTGAAGAAACAAGAATTTATGGTGTATAGATGAAAGAAGTTAAACCAACCTATCTCTACTGTTTCTGCAATAACTCAAGCAAAACCTCCACCCTTGGACATTCTCCTTCCTAAGGCATCCAAAACCGAGAGGGTGGATTTAAACTTTGACTTCGAAGGGGCACTATCCAAGATGCACGTAACTATCCCTCTAAGAGAAGACATTAAGGTACCATCTGTTAAGGAAAGGTTTGATAATTTCTTCAAGGGATCAGATGGACCAATTGACCCTCCTATCATGTTACAAGTTGATCACTTTAGGGTCCAGTATAATGAACACCCGTCCTTTTTCATGACCTTGTTGATGAATAACAAAAGCCTCAACAATTGCATGCTGGATTCAGGGGCCGGTGCCAATATGATATCTCTCAAGGTCATGCAACAAATAGGCTTAAAGTCACACGACCTTACAGGAATGTGTGTGGATTTGAATCCAGAGCCATACCCACACATGGGGTGATTGAAAATGTGGAAGTTTGCCTTAAAGAATACCTCGAGAGAATAATCCACATTGACATAGTAGTAGTAGATGTCCCAGATATGGACCTCACTTATGTGAATATACCCTTGAACAATGGAACCATAGGTCATCTCCCGAATGTGCCAATGACTAGAACCCATGTGCAAGAAGCTAGTGATCCCATCAAAGATGAAAAAGCACATGAACAAATCATGGAAAGTCTTCTTGAATTTTCTCCTGATGATATGCCTTTTGCTACGGAGGAAGACTTTGATCAGATCCAATGGCCCAAGAAAGAAGAATACCAACAAATCCTAGACAAGTATAAAGACAAAGAAGTTGGGACTGTAAAATTACTAAAGACAGGAGAAAGCGATATATTGATTCGGCCTTCCTAGCAGGAAGTCTTTACAGCAGAATCCCACCCCCCTCCCTCTGCACAACACACAAGGGTTGTTTCGGAAAAATACAAATTCAAAATAAGAGAATACAAGGAAGGGGACGTAGTATGGATGTGGGATACCAAGAAAGGGGAGCCTACTAATGTCAAAGGAAGTACTCAATATTGGCTTGGACCTTTCATAGTTGGAAGAAAGTCAGTTGATGACTCTTATTACCTATCTACATCAAAAGGAATAAGGCACCCATTACTAGTCAATGGGCACCTCCTCAAGCCCCACCAAGGTGGGGGGACTTGACTTCATAGGTAAGTTCAGATAAGTAGGTAGGCATTTGCATTCATTGTATATACCATTTGCATTGCATGCCATAGTAGTTTGCTTTCACATTTGTACATATGCTTGCTTTCAGTTATATATATATATATATATATATATATATATATGAGTTGGGGGTGATATCACCACCCCAAATGATTGCTAATATTTTCTGTTGAGATCAAGCAGGTTACAGGTTATGCCAGAGATGTTGAGGTTCTAATGCACTCTACAGTGAGCACATGTCCCCGAGTTGGAGCCAGATGTTATCCCCCACTTTAGGGATAACTAAGGAGATTATATCTCGAGGCCCACATGTTTTAGACATGGAGTACCGAGAGCTAGATCGACTTGAGCATGGCCCTGGAGGGCCCATCTTTTCTTCCTTCAACGCCTCCAATTTGTCAGCAACAACAACATCCATCACCTCGGCTTTGTCCTGTAGCAGAGATGGATCTTGCTCCATGAGGTAAATGAGTTCGGGTATCATGGTATGTGTCACTCTGATCCTCAAAATCTTTGAATATGTGCAGTTAGTTCTTTTTGTTTCTAACGGGTGCTTGGATCTTATACTTATCCACTTGAACATGTTTGGGGGGAATGACAAGATGCCCTAGTAAGCTTGTGCCCATAGGTTTTGAGTTTCCACTGGGGGGATTCATGAAGAGTCACCGTGCGTTCCCATCATACTTACCATTTTCCATCTTACTCCCGCTCATCCATCCCATTACATTGGTCTGGGCATTGGGTTGGCCAATTATTTAGGGTTGCACCTTACCTTGTGGGAAGAAGGGGCTAAAGGCCCAGAGGGTAAAAGCAGTTGGCAAAAGACAAAAGCCTAAAATTAAAACCTCGAGATGTTTCGCCTAGGATCCTTGAGAAAGTAGTAAAAGGCTTCTCAACAAGAAACAGAGGGACCCATAAAAAATAATAAAACAAGACCTAGTCAGAGGATAGGGGATTTCATCACGAGCTAGCCTATTAGGTCCATGGGCATCTAGCGTTATGACACTACTAGCAGTTGGTTACCACACCAGGGTAGTGGCTCTTGGTGGCATAGCCAAGAGAAAGGGGGTCTCATCACGAGCCAACCTTCTCATTTCCGTAAAAGTCCTTGTGGCTAATATTGCCACCACTGGTCACCACGCCAGGGCAGTGTCCCTCGATTAGCTTCTTGAAAGAAAAAGCAATAAATAACAAAGATAAAAGGCATGAATGGGATTGGAAACATTTGCATCCAAGACAGGTGCAGCTCACCCTCTGCAGAGGCACCCACATGTAAGCCATGCATTTCCCTGCTATCACTGCACCCCTTGTTCAGACATCCCTTATCCACCTCATCCACTCACATGACTTGGATTTGACTTCTCCTGGAAACATCCCACATCCAATGAGCATTAGCCCAATAGGATTCCCTGTCAATTCTTCCAAACTTGGCTTGCAGATTTGTGTAATGTCTTTGAGCACTTGACTGGGTAAAAGGGGTTTTATACACATGTTTAATACAATTGATGATTGGATGTGATTGGCATTGCTATGATCCCTGTGACTTATGAGCCCATGGAGGGCGTATCTGTTGATGTACATGATCATACCTGATGGACAAGTACAATATTGGAAAGGTACACATGGGGTGATGATTAGTTCGGACCTCCATGGGGCTGAGAGCCCACTAGATGGTTGGTGAGACCCCAACAGGGGGCAGAGACAGGTCAGAGGGGTTTGCACCGGAGAAGAGGAGGATGTTCCATAGAGGTAGCATGTGCAAAGCCTTACCCAAGGGGGTTGTGCCCATTCCACTAGGACGTTGGCCTTGGAAGGCCCATGACGTCACCCATGACATCTTATGACGCCATCCAACGATATGGGAGTTTTGGGAGGCAGTTGTGGCATGTTTGGCACGTGTGACAGCTTCTAGAGGCCCAAGGAGGGCTAATGTTTTGCTCCAGGAGGCCCATGTTGCCCTAGAAAGGGCTAACGTCACCCTAAAGGGTCATGACGTCACTTTTATTTGTTTGATTAGGGTTTTAATTATGACTTTTAATGTAAAACAATATTATTATGTATTTTGGCCTTGTCGGCCTTTTGGTGACCTAAAATTTAATTAAGGTCATTGCTATTGTATAAGTAAGAGAGCTAAAATCTCTTTTATTCATCATCTTTCACTCACACTTGTGTGAGGTCTGAAATTTTTGGCCCCTTTAGGGTTTTTGGCTGAAATTATTGATGCGCACTTGTCGAAGGAGGCTTTTCTTGGCTATTTTTTGCATTTTCTTGGTGGCAGGTTTACAACTAGGGTTTGGCTTAATGAATGCTTGGTGAATGTAAGTGAATTTCTGCAATCCTTCTTTATTTGAATGGTTATGGTATCTTTTACTTGCATTTTCATGAAATTTGCTGGATTAAACCCTAGGAAATAAGCACACATTGGTGTCCTTGTTTCAAGTCCCTACCAAGTTATTCCAGAAACCATTTTGTTTGTTGAAGATAAATGTTAGGGCCTTGCCATTGCAACACCCTACCATTCACTCTCCAAGATAGCCGTGAGTACTTTACCTTTTGAGCTAAAGAAGGAGGAACACGCATTAAGGCCTAGGTTTACTACACCTTAGTGAGTCGTCTTCCCCTAGGGTTGATAGGTTGAAGCCTTGCCTTAGCAACACTTCAACCATCATATCCCTCTTGTCTTTGGTCCTATCACTATCATTTCGGCCCTTCAACCTTTGCAACTAGTTTGATTCCATTTTCCCTAATAACGCACTGATCTAAGACCTTGTACTTGAGTACCTTGATCACAAACATACAATACTTTCAACAATCATTAACTCCTTCTAACCCTAGCTTAGACTAACACTTACTAACCCTATTTTTGATGTCATCTACTTATGTTATAATCATATCCATGCAACATTTATTACATCTTTAAAGCAATTGAAAGATTGGCTAAAGCATTGCTTCTAATGTTGGTATTGTTACATTAATGATAAATTGCCATTGCACATTGTGAAGTTTCTTCTTAAGCATTTATTGTGAAGTGATATATTGTAATCATTGCTATTGTACATCATTGATTTGCTTCATCAATATTATCTACCAATTGTTTTATATCAGAAGTCCTTGATTATATGAAGTACTAACCAACAAGTGATCTTGCATATATATAGTTTTCTTGTTGCTTTGTCTTGAGCAGGTACACCTCTGGTTATCATTATCATTATTGGTTGTTTAGCCGGACTTTCTGATCGGTGGTGACTTGTGAGGGGGGGAACTTTTACTTAGCCATAAACCTTTTCCTTCTCAAAACCCCATATCATCGGAGACGTCTCCCCTGGGCCTACCACCCTAAATAGAAAGAGATATCCTATTGAGGTGACAGTGGTAGGATAGTCTTAGTTTCGCCAGTTTGCCTTTCTTTCACCTATCCTTTACTTCCAAGTACAAACTGTGTGATAACATAACATAAGCAATATTTCCAAAAAAAATGCATTGAGTAGTGATGTAAGTGCATTTCCATTATTCTTGAGATGACAAAATGTTTTTATACTCTATGCACTATGTGCATGTAACACTTTGGATTCATAGTAATAGTTGGTTAATTTTATTTTGATCTACATATTGTGTCACTTTTAAGTATCCAAAACCCTTTCTTCATGTAATGTTCCTATGTTGGTAGTATTGATTCCTACTATTGTGTCCTCTATGCCCATGTTGTTTTAGGGTTATCCTATTATAATTTTTTTGCACTTACCCTTGAAATAGTAGGCAATACAATCTTAGTGAATCCAAATATACACAAGTTTTCCACATTCTTTAGTTTCTTGATAGTATTATGGTCTCTATTGGTTTGGTGAACTATGCATCATTGCACAAATTAAGACCCCTAAGTTGAACATAGGACCTCCTTTAAATCCCACAACATTT